>WBNM01014001.1:167862-197869 GCA_013399055.1 Ramphastos sulfuratus
TATAAATAAATTTGTACCAAGGCATTAAAAAGAAAAAAAAAATACAAACAACAAAAAACCAAAAAAGAGCTGCACAAAGAAAATATTAAGTAGGAAATTATTCTTAAAGTATCCACAGAATCACAGAGTAGTAGGGGTTGGAAGTGACCTCTGGAGATCGTCTAGCTCAAGCCCTTTGTTAACATGGGTACACAGGTTTTACGTGCTAAATCTACTCCCGTTGTGTCCCAGCTGCAAACCTGCACACGTGCAACTTGGTAACACGTTCAAAAAGCCATTCCCAGTGTGTTATTAATGGCTGGTCCATTCTATGGACTAGGGTTTTAGTTTAAGAGTATTTTTTGTTCTGGTATACTTTACTAAGAAGCATGGAACTGAAGAAATCCCCCTGGATTATTCAATTTAGTCCATAATCATAAGTAAGCCAGTACAGTGAGGGTGACTTGACAGATCAATCTACCACGACCATGAAATACTTTCCCTGGAAAGAAAAGAAGAATTAAAAGACATCAACTAATGTCCTTGACTAGTTTGGTTAAATGCACAAAAAATGAGTATCAATATATAGAACCAAAATTCCTCTCTATATGCCATTGTGGCTTAGGACATAGCCTCCTTCTAGGCTCACATTTAGTGGTGAGTTTACCCTTGAGCACAAAAAGTAGACCAAAACACCTGAGAGTAGAAATATTATTGAATTTTTGCATGCATTTGGAACAGCCTCTGTCAAGTGTACTGGGACTAACTCAACATCTTTAGATATTTTTTCCATCAACGAGTGCAGGAAGAGCACATTAGAAACCAGATCTTCAGTTTGTATACACCAACCTTGTTTAGCAAATTTGTGCTGATTTACACCGAGTAAATGCACACGGAATTTTGGATTGCATTCTATGTAATATTCACATAAACTGGGAAAACCTACTATATTCTCAGCAATATTTTGTTTCCAGCAAACCGAAATGGGCTTGAGCTCTGCTTTCAAAAAAGAAAACAACAACAAAAAGTTCTTTTTGCAGGTGTCGACTTTGAGAGTGTCTCCTTCTTCATTATCATTGATGGGCAACAAGTGATTGCAGCTGATGGTATCTGATAGCCACAGGATAAGAATGTGCTAATCTTTCAATATAAACAACAGTTTGAGCTGTGTTTTTTCAATGTAAATGGTTTGTTAGGCGCACTTTATGACACAGTTTGTGCTTTCACAAGCACTGGTCATTGTTTGCCTCTCTTTAAAATGAAGTCGAAGTATTTCACAGCCTCCATTAGCATCGAATAAATTAGGTGCCTTTGTGTACAGTTTAGGTGCAAGCATGCACGTAGGCATTTGTGCTTAGGTTCTTTAAAGGGATGCAGTTTCCAAGAATTCAGAAGACCTCTACAATTTTTAAGACATGCCCTAACACTGTGTTTTCAGGTTTTTGTTTGCGTCAAGGAGAAATGGACATGTTAGTTACACTTAGCTTGAAAACTAACCTTTTTTCTTTTTTTGCTCGGATGATTTGAGAGTATTGAGCTGCCTCAAACAACAGCAAAACCTTCAAGTCAGAAAAAACTGGATTTGACTGTACATAGTATTTTAAAAATATTTTAAAACCCCCCCCCCCCCCCCAACATTGATTGAATTTCCCATTTCCAGTCATTGAGCTCACTTGGAGATGAAAGGCTGCTCCTGGTCACTACTCAGCACTTTCCCTTGGTGCTGCTCTGTCCCCCCACGGAGGTTATTAACTTTTACAAGTGCTGCTCACATCCTCCCTTTGATGGATGGTGCTAAGCTTGTATTTAGATTACAGGATTTCCCAGCACGGCTCTGCTGTTATTGAGGAGGAGGGAAGTTTAACACAAGATGGGGCTTCCATATCAATCGCTCAATTTTCCCTATAAAAATGTGCAAGGCCATGGGTATCCCAACCACAAGATGCAGTGGTAAGTTTTGGGCTAGACCTCTGCTTTTTGTGCCTGTATGCAAGGTGCATGGGGGTTTTTCCTGCAGATTTCAACACTGCTCTCCTGCAGCTCCTGCCAGGATGCAGGAAACCTGGCATGACCCACAGAAAGACTAAGGAAGAACTGGAAGGAAGGAAGAAAAGAAGGCAAAGAAAGCACATATTTACCTCACTGAAACTCTCATCCTCTTTCAAAGTGGGGGGGGAAAAAAGGGAAAAAAGAAAAAAGAAAGAAAAAAAAGAAAGTGAAGAAGGAGGTCAGAGGGGAAGAGATTTCCTTGCCACCTCATTACTCTCTGCTTACTGTAAACTCCCTGTTGTGGCCAGCCAACCTGGCTCATATCCTTCTCTCCCCTCTGGCTTCTGCACCTAAATTTTTCACAATCTTCTTCCCAGATGGAAATGTAGATCAATACACACTCAGGATTAACAAAAAAACCCAACCAAAACAGCTGAGTAAGACTGTCCCATTCTCCTTTACACATTAAGTAGGAATTAACATTATTGGTCTTCACCATCTCTAACTTCTGTGATTTCTAGCTGAATTTTCATGACTCATGAACTTACTTTTCTGGATAATGAACTTATTGGACTTTAGTTTTTGTTTTGGTTTTTTTTTTTTTTCCCCTCAGTGGAAAAAAGCTGAAACCAAATGTTGCTTTAGACCCTTCCCTGTCCTGAGTGTGTAAACATCAGAAACAAACAGGCTATTCTGTCAGTTTGCTCCTCTCCAGAATACTAAGAGTTTTACCAGTTAGTTAAGAAAAAAAGAGAGAAAAAAAAAAGAGCATTTAAACTGCATTTCAAGCTACAGAGACTGAAGTCCTCACTCTTGGAAGTAAAGTGTTTTACTCATTAGTAATACAACTATATATGTGCACTACGGTGTGATGCACAGATACAATAAAGCTCTTGTGCTGCACAAGCCCTCAGGTCCAACAAGCGTGTCTCCTGGCCCAGGAAAGCAGCAGCCCTTTCTAAGAGCCACCCATCAGTATTTTTAAACCTCCTCTCCTAAAATAACATGCCAATGTTTGCCTATCTGAACTTACAGGAAAGCTGAATGAAAATTTGCGGGCACACCGCTGTAAATGAATTTTGTCATGGTTTTTATGATGTCATGAGACTCTTTATAGTGCTATGCTGAGAAAATGGGTGAGAATTGGACTTCTTCCTGCAGTCCCCTTGCCTCCGAAGGGTTTTTTGAACTCTTTAACACCTCTGAAAGAGGGAGGTTGACATTGTGGACAGCAAACTACCCCTTCTGAGATGAAGGTGAATGTGTCAGATCTGTTTGACCAGTCGGTGTTCAACCTTTCCATGTTAATTACAAATACATCCTGAAGTGAGCCATAAAACAAACACCACAGAGACAATTTTAATTCCTTCCCTGTCAGTACTACCATTCTAGGCTAGCCATGAAACCGTAGCACTAGCTGATATTTTGTCTTGTATTACTGCTAAAAATCAACTTTTCTTGCATAAAAACCCTCTTTGAGAGAGAAGGAAAAGTAAACAAGCCCTCAAGACTCAAGATGTTTGAGTAGTGAGGCCACTGCCTCTGCAGGTTACAGATCTTCCAAGCTTTGTTCACAGACATAAAGTAGTAGAACACTGCATGGTTAATTAATTAATGTTATTGAAATACTACTTTTTGTGTAGAAAAATGTCCATTCCTTTCACCTTCTTCTTTGTTTAACAAGTAATCTGGAGTACAAATGTGTGGTGTAGGAGTTTATTCACCTTACCATAACTGTTTAAAAGTAGGTCTCACTTTGGGTTCCTTCTATGGTCAGAGGACAGAGATACTCACTCATTCAAAAAAGATGCCTAGTTTTGCACCGACACTGAGCCACAGGCATATGCCTTTCCAGCAGGATCCTTGAGTGCCCCAGGGTGGGACCTAATCATGTGAGTGGTTTTCATTATAGGTCATAAACCACATTTATGCATATCTGCATTTTTCACCACAAAGAGCACTAAGTCATTTGCATCACAGTTTCCAGAGAAATGTCTTCATCCTGCAACCCGCAGGGCTCTGGCGGTGGCAATGGGACAGGTGTCATGCGGTTTTTAGGTGGTGGGCAGGGATTTCAGGGTGCAAAGCTCTCTGATACAGATCTGGGAGACATATGGGAGGGAGAATGGAGATGTCTCATACTTTCAGAGGGAAGCAGCCCCTGAAACAAACAATCCTAGAACTGTAGCTGGGTTATGTCTCAAGGGAAATCAGTCACTTCATGTTGGGACAGTTTCTGAGTGAGCACTAATGCTCAAGCACTGCAGGTCATGGAGGAAGCTGGGACAAGGGAGGGAGTAAAACTAAAATAACTGGGAAATGTGTTTGTCAGCTGCTGTTTCAGTAGTGCTAAAGCCTTTAACGAAATTATTTCTCCCTCAGTCCCAGCAGCCCATGCAATGCAGTTCATGCTGTGGAAACCATTTATAGAATCATAGAATGGTAAGGTTGGAATGGACCTCAAAGATTATCTAGTTCCAACCCCCTGCCATAGACAGGGACACCTCCCACNGTGTCTCCTAGCTAATGTGTGCTTAAATAACTTCGTCATAGAACGGCATAGATTGGAAGGGACCTCAGAGATCATCTACAACCGCTCTGCAATGGACAGAGATGCCTCTCGACTTGCAGAACTAAGGGACAGGTCTGAGGAAAGGGACACTTCCTTAGGCAATGATATTTGTGTAATGTTAAGACCGAACATGATAGCTTTCAGAGCTGCAGCAGGGCTGGGTTTTGTGATGGGGTGTCAAAAAGTGTTCCTGGTATCATCTTGGCTTCCTTTGGAGTTTGCAGAGTCACCCCACTTCCTGTTGTACCACAAACCATCCAGATGAATCAGGATAATAAGCAGTGAGAAATTGCTTTGCAATTTTGCCACATATGGAAAACATACTCTGGAAAAAGTATCTATTCATCTTCAAGGTGAATGTAGAGGGTGTCTAGTCTGAGACATATTTCTGAGTTGTTAGTTCAAATTCTCAGTAAAGATCTATGTCTTGGTTCCATCAGATTTAAATTTAAGAACATACTTTTTTTTTTTTTTTGCACTCAGGAAAAACTCTGCTGTATCCCTGCTTGTTTGACATTTCTGCACCATTAATTCCCAGCAGATGTGGTAGGGAGGTGACTTTTTCATCATCTTATTCCAGTCAGGACTTTATGACAATGGCAGACTGAGAAGTGAAGATTAAGTCCTGTCCCCTTAGACAGGATGAGCCAAATCTATGCTCCAACATACACATCCAGACCACCTTGCTGCAGCCAGCTGGCACTGAATCTCCTCTTGCTCTTATTTTACTCCTGAAGGAACCAGTGTCTGACAAACTGGAAATCTCCACAGTCTGAAACAAACTTAACTTTGAGGGATAGCAGCATTTAAGTATGTGATCTGGATGTGGCTGGCAACTCCCATTCTATAGTTAATCTCCACATAGAAAGCCATTCAATGGTACTTTGGTTTTGGGTAGAGATGGAAATTCTTTAAACATTAGTTTCCTAAAATGAGTATTTAGAAAGAATATTTAGAAAGTACTATAAACTGACATCACAAAAGTGCATTGGGTAGCAGCCTGGTTCACAGGTAAAATTAATAAGAGGATAGAAAAAATTAATATGAGGAGAGGCTTTAGTGCTGCAAATAGAGTCACCAGTTGTAAAATGGTTGTAAAGTCATTGCAAAGTGCTAAGAGCCAGATGCAAGCCACTCACCTCCTTAGTATCCAACAAAATGCACATACAGTGAGTGATTTCACATAACAAGAGCAATTTTTTGCTGCTTTATTCAATCACTGTGTAGTCCAAAATAATCTGTGTGTTTTGGGAAGAAAGGTTGGTTTCTTTACTACTTTAAACTCTGAGGTGAATTTCAGAGCACCAGAGAAACATCAATACTCTTGCTCACAAGGCATTAGTGAGGCTAGATCTGTTGTCCAGGCATAATTGCACTGGAAATTCACTTTTGCTTCCTTCTTTGTCACTTCAGGAGATGCTGGTTCTTACGAAGTGTGGAGAGGAAGTCTTGTTGAAGGCTGAATAGACATTTTAAGCACTCTTGGATGGCCACAGTATCACACAGCCCATGCACACAAAATATGGCCACAGGCCTTACACAATAAAGTGGCAGGAATATCTGTCCATGGGCTGTAGCATCCCTACTACAAACTCTGGTGTGAGGATAGTCAAAAGCAAAGGATAGTTGTTGTTTTTTTCAGGGAGCTGAAACACCAAAAGCACTCAGAATAAAATTACTAGTCTCTAGCATTATCACTCTTAATGATGGCAGGTTTTAGAACCAATTTAGTTTAAATATGCAAAATGAGAGACTGCAAATCAACTGCATGGTATTTACATATCTTCCTTGTGAAGCTGATGAAGTCTGTATGTTTCTTGCTATGTCTCATTAACTGTCAGTTACCCATAGTTTTACAGATGCAGTTGACACTCTACTTAATTCAAGTACTTGAGATTCCTGCCATGAAGACAGTACCTTACAGAACTTCTAATTATAGAGATGACTGTATTTAATTAATTTCAAGCTTTTGTATTTGGTGGTTATTAGTAATATGGTCCACACATGCAACATTTCCCCTCAAGATGTCTGAGATTACATTAATTAATCAAGGATTCAGAATAGGAAGCATTAATCATTTGTCTCTACACATTGCTGGGATTATTCCAAACCCTCCTTCCTTTCCTCTGTCAATATAAATAAAATAAAGAGTGAAGAGGAAAGTTTAACATATGGTCAGAGATAAAAAACATGTCCTTTTCTGCAGAAGCATACATCAAAGATTTGCAGAGGATGGGTTTGTTGGCAGTACTCTGAGGCCACTACAGAGTCAAAGATGTGGGTCAGTCACATGTAATGTGACTTTAAAACTCCATAAAACATTTTTAAAGATGATTTGCTTTCTCATAAAATATTCTGTAACAATTCCTTTTGCCTTCACCTCCAAGATGCTAGGAAAGGCCATCGATATGAAAATGTGAAAATCTCTGTTCTTGAGCAGAGTCCAGGAATCAAACTCAAAAAAACATATCATGAATGTGGATGAAAGTAAATGTAGTGTCAAATCAGTCTTTTAAGGGTTCATGTCCATGATGCTGGTGATGTAAGGGAACTGATAATGTTATGATGTTCTTGAGGTGCATTACCTGTTTATGTCAGACATAGATGAAGTTTTCTGGAAGAAACTTTCCAGTAAGCTAAAGTTAAGATTGGCAGTTCCTAGAAAGATCAAGCTGAATGCTTCTACTCCACTCTCAAGAGACCCTACCTGGAGTACTGCATCCAGCTGTAGGGTCCCTAGTTAGGAAAGACTTGGACCTTCTCAAGTGGGTCCAGAGGAGGGCTACAAAGATGATTAGGGTGCTGGAACAGCTTTCTTATGGACAGGTTAAGAGATATGAGGTAGTTCAGCCTGGAGAAAAGAAGGTTTTGGACAGACCTTATAGCAACTTTTCAGTACTTAAGATGGCCTATAGAAAAGATGGAGAGGGACTCTTTTTCAGTGATAGGACAAGGGCTAATGGCTTCAAATTAAAAGAGGGTAGATTTAGATTAGATATTAGTGAGAAATTCTTTACTGTGAGGGATTTGAGACAGTGGAAGAAGTTTCCCAGGGATGCTGTGGATTCTATCTCCCTGAATGCAGATTTGAGCAGTCTGATCTAGTGGCAGGTGTCCCTGCCCATGGCAGAGGGGTTGGAGCTAGATGGCCTTTAAGGTCTCTTCCAACCCAAACCATTCTATGATTCTATGAACACCAGTTGCATGAAGCATTTTCCATTGAAAACAAATAGTCATACTCTGTCCTTAGCTACATGAGAGAAGCCCAGGTTACTACAGCTAAGCCAGCAGAGTTGCTCCAAACTCTTAGGTTGTGTAGATGTACTTCATTTCCAGTGGGGGAAGCCCTCATATTTCATTCTCCTTTCTCCTCTTGATAGTCTCAATTTCCAACTAATTCTTAGTTTTTCAAACTTTGGGCAGTAAATCAGGTTTTCCATGCTTTAGGGGGGTCTTAAATCTGAATGAAACCACGAGTGTGAGTTTGCTTTCTATTGTACTGTTCTGAAGAGCTAAGTTACCCTGAAATTATCTTGGTCTCTAGAATTGCATGGTCAAAGTTAGCTACAGAAACATCAGTCAAAGCCACAGTGGAGACATGCAACTTACATAAGATACGATACATCAGTTCTACAGTTCCATTAGATTAAACAAAATTTTGTATCAAGCCTCTCTCCCAGGAATGCACAGAAAGTAGGATAACAAAAATTAGTTGGGGACAAGAGATTTTCTCCTGCTCTCTGTTGGACCACAAGGAATTAGAAGGCTAAATATTAGATAATTAAAAGGAGCAGCAGGCTTTGAAAGAACAGAGAGACCTATGATCAAAAGGCTGCATCATATCCAAAGCTAAAGAGTCTTTCTGCTTATACTTTTTAAGTTAAGCCATTTGGATTTGCTTTTATAAATGATGCCCTATGGCCCTGGAGGATAAAATCATGTGGGAAACAATCTAACTGCCTGATATTCTCTAACTGCCTGATATTCTTGCCCTCTTACAAAGTTGCTGCAACCATTGTGCAAAAAAGTTCCTCACGCCTGTAGCATAACCACTGGACCACTCTCTTGGCTTCAGCTGTCTGCTGAGGCACCCAATCCGTGTCAGCAGTCAGTTTACTTTTGCAGATTAAAAAAGAGGGTGGCTTCACTAGTCAAGACCTGAAATCCACACTGAAGTGACAGCATGCCAAACTGCACAGATGCTAGTGAATGTATGCATAGTTTCAGTGTTGCTTCAGGAAAATGTCATGCAGCTCATTACCTATCCTCCCCACAAGAGAAACTGCATTGAAAAATAGAATACAAACATATGGCTTTAAATGGAACTGCTAATTTTTGTTACTTATAAGTAAAAAGACAGATCACACGGGCAACAAAATAGATTTTTCTTCATTTAATTCACCAGAAAAGAGAAGCATTTATCACCTCCCATAAGGAATATTGAGCATTTGGCATGAAATTCAAATCTCCATTTAAATCTTTTGTCCTTAGTGATTTTTTTTTTCCAGTGTGACAGACACACAGATAGAGAGGAAAATATAGTTAGCATTGATTTGGGGAAAAAAGAAAAAAGCCATTTTTAAGTAAGCAATTTTGGAAACAACTGCCAGCTTTGCAGAAATCTCTGTCCTGCCTCATTCTGTTTTCCAGAGTTTCCCTTTCTATGGAGATCTTGGCAGAAGTCAGCTTGTTAATTCCCAGTGACAAAAATTAGCCAAATAATGGTTTTTATGGAGCTGCTAAAGCATTTCACCTCATCAACAGCCAAGAATATGTTTATGCTTAACCAAATGGCCTGCTTAGAAAATTTCCAAGGAATGAGATATGCATTGAAGCAACTTCCACAGGAGATCCAGCCTCTTTTGCATCAGTTTCAGGAGGCTTCACATAAAGGTAGTATCCATGTGTGTGTGCCTGCACATGAGTGCAACATCCATTACCACATTGATCTAAGCCCCATTTTTCACTTCTCACACATTTCCACTTTGAGAGCTTGGAGTCATTGTAAGCAAGGACAAAGAAGAGAAGGAAAGGAAGAGGGAAAGGAAGGGAAGGAATTACAGGAAGATGGCAAGGTAGATGAGTAAGACAGCACAAAAAGAAACCATTCACAGTTCATGGGCCTTCAAAGGCACAGTTCTTTACTGGGCAGGTGTGATGTGGTCTTGTTGGTTGCTTTCAGGGATCCTTAGCTCGCACAGCATCATTGGCTATTTCTTAAATATAGCTTTTATGCTTCTAATGTGATAACTACTGATGTCCACCTCTTATGCCTACCTTTTGTTCATTCTCCCCATGGAGAAGAGCAACCTATCCCCAACCTAAACAAGAGAGAAGATGATTTCACTGAAAGATCTTTTTAAGTGTCCATGAAAAGAAAGTATCTGCTTTGCAGCATGGCTCAGAGAAATTGTACAAGGGCTAAGAAAATCAGAAGGAAAGGCAATAATGTGGCACTGGTATGCTATCACTGGAATGGATGACCATATGGGGAAGAGGCAATCCACCACAGTCACTGCAGTGGCACTTGGTGCCATGGTCTAGTCTTGAGGTCTGTGGTAATGGGTTGGACTTGATGATCTTTGAGGTCTCTTCCAACCTTGCTTATACTGTATGATACTGTGTGTGTAGTGCATAAATGGAACAGAAGGCATTGTAGGAGGATTTAAATACCTTTGTCAAGAAGCACATTTTCACTCCTGCCTTCATCCATAGATCTGTCAAGAAAGAATGAAAATATCTTTAAACCATGCCCCACAAAAACACCACCAGTCTATGGAGTGCTGTAGGCAAACTGACTTTTATCATCTCAGCCTGAGAGTCCTGGATTGGTCAGCATCTCATAGAATCATAGAATGGTAAGATTGGAAGGGACCTCAAAGGTCATCTAGTTCCAACCCCCTGCCATAGGCAGGGACACCTCCCACTAGTACAGGTCACTCAAGGCCTCATCCAGCCTGACCTTGAACACCTCCAGGGAGGGAGCAGCCACAACCTCCCTGGGCAACCTGTTCCAGTGTCTCATCACCCTCACTGGAAAGAACTTCCTCCTAACATCCAGTTTACATCTCCCTTCTGCCAGTTCAAACCCATTGCCCCTTGTCTTGTCATTACAAGACCTTGTAAACAGTCCCTCCCCAGCCTTCCTGTAGGCCCCCTTCAGATACTGGAAGGCTACTCTAAGGTCTCCTGGCAGCCTTCTCTTCTCCAGGCTACAAAGCCCCAACTCTCTGAGCCTGTCCTCATAGCAGAGCTCCTCCAGCCCTCTGAGCATCTTCGTGGCCTCCTCTGGATTCACTCCAACACTTCCCTGTCCTTCCTGTGCTGGGGGCTCCAGAACTGCACACAGGACTCCAGATGGGGTTTGAGGAGAGCAGAGCAAAAGGGCAGAATCACCTCCCTTGCCCTGCTGGCCACATTGCTCTTGCTGCAGCCCAGCACACAGTTGCTGTCTGGGCTGCACTCACACTGCAGGCTCATGTTGAGCTTTTCATCAACCCAGAACCCAGAACCCTAAGGTCCTTTTCCTCAGGGCCGCTCTCCAGAGACATCTCCCCGGAAAACAAGTCCTACAGTTCCTCCTCCTTTGGTCAAGAAGACACAGCCATGGGACTCGATACTGGCACAAACAGGAGCCTCCTTGGGCTCCTTACTTCAGTTTCCAATAAGAAAGTGTGCTTGGCAAGTGGAGGTTAATCACAATATTGACCTGAAACAATGCTTTTCCTTTTAACCTTCCCTCTCCTGAATTTACTTTGCCTATCTGTGATATTTCATCATTAATTAACCACAGTAACTTTTTATAGCATAACAGTGCCTTCTTCCTACACCTTTGTGCCATATTAAGCAATAGTAGTCTAAATATGAATAATTCCTATATGAGAAAGTGTAAATTGCTACCAGAGAGTGATGCTTCCAGAACAGGTGCACTGTTCAGATTTGGGGTGGTCTGTGCACTCTTTTAGTTTTCACAGAAGTGGCAGTTAAAGAAACTTCAGTAGAGAGGAAACTTGGAAACAAGTAAAGCCACTGCAAAGCAGCTGGGTCAATGTACCGAAGCTGGAGTGAAGTGTGCAATGAACTTCCCTACAGGCAAGCAACAGAGTGTAAGTGTGGTTTTGTGGGGATCACAAAGCGATGAGGAACAGTCTCGGGGGATACCCACAACAAAAATATGGACAGAGCTTTACTTTAGCTTTCTCAGAAATGCTATTTTGGGGATTTCAGAGCAGTCTCGAGGTCTGTGGTAATGGGTTGGACCTGATGATCTTTGAGGTCTCTTCCAACCTTGCTTATACTGTGATACTGATACTGTGATACTGTGAATTACTGACAGTTCTCAGCATTCCTGAGGAAACAGATTCTTGTATCTGTTATTGGAAGTAACCTAGATGACAGGAAAGATGATGCCTTGTTCATGATACAAAGTTTCCTCCCATAGAAGGAAAAAAAAAAAAACCCAAACAGTTCTGAAAGGTCTTGAATATTAATCAGGGTGAGGAGAGCCTAGAGGAGAGTGTGTTAATGGGTTAATTTGTGAGTGCTTTGAGATTTTGCTGTAAGGCTTGGGAGGAAGCAGAAAACACTTGTTCTGTACATATTTGCAACTCCCTAAATAAAAAACAGAGTGCCAGGGCTTGAATTTCACACATTAATCCACAGAGACCTTCAAGCCAGACACGAGGCTCTGAAGTTGCAAGGAAAATAGTTCTTTGCTGTTTTTCAAAGCTATCTGATTAGGTAGATTTCTACCATATGAGCAACCTTACAGTGAAAGAACAGTCACTTTAGAAAGCAGCAACAAGCACAGCTTAGAGAGAAAAAAAAGGTAGTGTCTGCCTGTAATCATGAAGCAGACTAAATCTGTGCTGATCTGGGTTCTGTTTCCCACAGTAGAGGAGTGGGAAAGTGATCTTCCCTTGCTCTTGGGATAGAAATGGTATTGGAGGAATCAGCCTCTTTTAGCTTTTTTGGACCAGATGCAGGAAAATCTTCATATGATTTGGATATCACTAACTCACAAATGTTATTGTTTAACATTGTTGGCAAACACAGTTTCATTAATAATAGCATCTGCCAAATGCTGCTACTTTATGTGACTTATGACAGTTGAACCCATGTGTCAATAGCTTACAGCCTTGCTCCTGTTACAGGACTCATCCTGTCTGGTGGCAGGGACTTTGCCCATGAGTGCAAAATATCATCACCTTCCACACCAGCCAAGCCACATTAGGGCTTTCAGCACTTTGCAGGGCTGACTTTTACGTGTCTGCCCTTTCCAGCAGAATCCTGGGCTATTGAAAAGAGCCAATTAAAAACAAAACAAATCAAAACAAACCATGAAAGCCAACAAGAAAAAAGCCCAGCATTCGCTGAAAATGCTGAGCAACCTCTGCACTGATGCTGCTATTGTGCCTCTGAAATTTCCTGCCTGCCTTGCTGTGCAAATGCCAAAAGACAATGGTTTTATTCCTCCAAATATTAGAGAATGTTTTCTTTGGTTTTGCTCCATACACATCATCGTTCCCCACGCTCTGTATTTCGGACCAAGGTTTGAAAGGAGCAGGCCTAGGGAACATGTCACTTACAGACTGAGGACATGGAACTGTTGGAGTGAGTCCAGAGGAGGGCCACGAAGGGGTTCAGAGGGCTGGAGCACCTCTCCTGTGAGGACAGGCTACAAGAGTTGGGGCTCTGCAGCTTGGAGAAGAGAAGGCTTTGAGGAGACCTTGGAGTAGCCTTCTAGTATCTGAAGAGGGCTACAGGAGGGCTGGGGTGGGACTATTTACAAGGTCTTGTAATGACAGGGTGAGGAATAATGGGTTTAAACTGGAAGAGGGGAGATTTAAACTGGATGTCAGGAAGAAGTTCTTTCCAGAGAGGGTTGTGAGACACTGGCACAGGTTGCCCAGGGAAGTTGTGGCTGCTCCCTCCCTGGAGGTGTTCAAGGCCAGGTTGGATGAGGCTTGAGTGAGCTGTACTAGTGGGAGGTGTCCCTGCCTATGGCAGGGGGNGTGAAGTAGACATCACCATTGTTTCCTTTTCTCAGCCTGTAATATAATTTTCTCCATTAAAATATTCCAATTAGCCTCAAACCAGCACAACAGCTAAGGATTTCATTTCTCTCAGTGAAATATTCCAATTAGATTCAAACCAGCACATGGCCTCAAGCTGCGACTGGGTGGGTTTAGACTAGATATTAGGACATCTTTTTTTCACAGGAAAGAGTGATCAGGCATTGGAAAGGACTGCCCAGGGAGGTGGTTGAGCACATCCAGCCCTAGATGTGTTTAAAAGCCATTTGGATGTGGTGCTTGGAGATATGGTTTAGGGTGCGCCTTGTAGAGTAGGATTATCAGTTGGACTTTGAGATCCTGAGGGTCTTTTCCAACCTGAATGTTTCTGTGATCCTGTGATTGCTTCCTGATTGTTAGCTGTTGCAAGCATCCTTATTCTTACCTACTAGGGCTGTAAAAGAGGGTTGTGTGAAATAGTTTTTCCCAGGCTGTGTAGCAGCCTTTGAGGTTATGACACAACCGCTTGAATTTCAACCTATGAAGTGAAATTGCAGCATCAGGCAGGGCTGAAAGCTGCTGGCAACAGTAAGCTGTGATCCATCCCAGCTGCAGGCCCTCTCCACCCTCAAGGGATTAAATGCGCAGACACCACTTATGGGCACCAAATGATGTTGTTCTAGCACTTAACTAGGAAAGCCCAAGAGTTACCATGTTGCTTGTGCCATGGAAGCTGATGCTGTTGTAAGTTTTATTTTTAAATTGTCATTCATGAGTATTAGCAAAAGAACAGGAGTGTAGCACATAAAGCAGAATAAACTCTTTGGTAATTCTGGGCAAAGGTGCTCCAGGATGCATTTAAAAAATGTAAGTGCTGTAGCCAGTCAAATCAAAGGCCTGTCTAGCCAAATATCTCTGACAATGATTATTAGCAGATACTGAAACTAAAGTATGAGAATGAAGGCATATAGAATCCTTTTATTGCCTTCCAGCATCCAAAAGACCAACAGCTTAGAGATTTTCTGAGACTCAAATTACATCCAGAGCATAGTATCAAATAGTCCACAAAGAACTCATCCTCCATTAACGTGTGAATTCCTTTTGGAATTTATTTATTTCATTTATTTGGCCACAGTGTAACTACAGGCCACACAGTAAAATTTTCCTCTTTTGCCTATTTTAAAACTGTGCCTGACAACTTTATTGGATGCCGTCTAAGATTTTATGTTCTGGGAGACTGTAAATTATCAGTCCCTGTTCATTTTCCCTGCACCACCTTGGTTTTAGAGAACTGTGCCATATGCTGCCTGTTTTAATTTTTCCAGCTTGAGGAACGCTGTGATTTAATCAGCAGAACAGAAAGCCATGTTAAGGAGGAAAAGACATTTGTTCTAGGACCACTTGTGGAGGAGAGAGGAGGCTCTGCAGGTAGATCTTGATCTGGATTTCTTCTCACCCACTCTGTAGACCTGTGAAGCTTAAGAACAGGTAGATACTCTATCCTGGCAGCAAGTAAGCATCAGTCTCTGCTATTGGAAAAAAGACAAGGACCACTCCCACTGTGAGACTCTCACATTCTCTCCCAGGGCCACCAAGATAGGGAGGCGTATGACAACTGTCACTTAAGGTCGACAGAAGAACCCATCTGCCATGTGGCTCTTAAAGCAGACAGTAAGGGAGAAGTCATTGGCTCCTCTGGTGCATTCGACTGCCTGTGCTGAAGGTCTGAAGGAAATTGGGCAGTTGGGTAGCTGAGGACAGAGGAGAATTTTCTGTGTGATTTCACAGGGATGTCCTAAAACCCAGGAAGATCAGTTGATGACACTTCAGTCACGTTAAACAGAGTATTTGGTGTCAGTGGAGGGATCTGAAGTGCTGGGCAGGAGAGGAAGTAGATCATAGGCTGCATGTAGATTTGGAGAAGGAGTTGGGCAAATTCTTGGGACACAGAAAGGGAATGAAAGTTAATGGGAGTCAAGATTTACCTTGGTCTGATTGTAAGGCATAGAGAAAGATGGAAGATGAGTCTTGAAAAGAGAGAGTTTATAATGTCCGTGGCTGAAATATCACAGGGCAGCAGCCAGAGCTAAAGTAGATGGGGAAAGAAATAAGACAGAAAGCTCCTTACTACAAGTTGGCAGTTGCTGCCAGGAACAATAGTAATAACATGAGCATAACAGAGATAGACTAGGAAAGAAAGCAAGGGATCAGCTTCCCTGACATTTAGCTTTACTGACCTTACTGGGATGGCTGCTGCAGATAACATGAGACATTTATAGGAAAACATCTTTCCCTTCTTCTCATCTCAGGTCTGGTTTTGAGCCATAAATACATAAAGCTGAGACTTCAGGCTTAGTCTCTTCCATGAAGAGAAATGATAAAATATAGGCCTTTAAGGTTGTCAAGGCTTAGAGCTGAGCTCTAAGCCCCTAAACAACCAACAGTTGCTCTCTATTAATGTCTCTCCCTTCCCCAAGGGAGGAGAAAAGGAATAAGGAAGAGAAACTTATGAATTGGAGAAGAAAAAATAAAACTACTTTGATGAAAATAATAATAAATTGTTATTAATAAAAATAAAATATATACAAATTTATATGAAAAGAACGTTGAACCCAAGTCTGTGATGGCAATTAGTCACCATCAACACTGATTCTGCAGCAGAAGTCCCAGACTGGACTCAGCAGAAGACAGGAATCAGACTCAGGAACCAGATTCAGGAACTGGATTCAGAAATTCATTAATCAAGATTGAAAGCAGAATGGACAGAGTCCTCCTCAGACACCAGCCATTGAAGAAGAGGAAGAGAAGAGCTTGACTTTCATGATCCCTCAGCTTTGTACTGAACATGAGGTATATGGAATGGAATAGCTCAGTTTAGGGTCCCCTGGCCTGTCCATTCCTCTCTGCAGGTGATGACCTTTTACTCTTCACCTCCAGGTAATACAAGAGATTCAGCAGTGACCTTGATCTTCATACCAATCCTCAGTACTAACTAGATACATTGGGCATTATCATTACTAGAAGTAGATGCTGTCTGTGAAAACATGCTGCTAATTCCAGAAAGTGCTGTTACTTAGGAGAGATTGAGCTGGAATGGAAATCACTGAAGAGAATTAGTTTTCTTCTAATTCAAACCAGGAAGAGAGAGGAAAAAAACAGCAAGAAGGACGTTCCCAAAGATTAAAGTCTTGCAGGTTCATACAACATTATTATGACTTTGCAGAAAAGGAAAGTGCAAAATGAACAGATGTTCAAATGCAATTGTTTAAAAACTTACATGCAGGATGGAGAGATGGCTCTTTCCCACCACGCAGGTAAGAGAGGCCTTGGACAGGCCAGATGTACATGTGCCAGTGAATAGCTCAAAGAAACTGGTGAGCCATGGTTAGAGGCACCTGCCCTGGTGCTCCTTCCCTGTGTTGTCTGAGCTGCCACCAGAATGAGCAGATCTGGGGTGTAACACCCCATGGCCGCTGGCTAGGAACAGCCTGTTCTGTGGGGTCATACTAAAAGCTCTGTGTGCTGGTTTGAGGCTAATTGGAATATTTTAATGGAAAAAATAGATTATAGGCTTTGAAAAGCAAACAATGGTGATGTCTACTGCACTCATAGGCTTGCTGAGATGTATAAAAACAAAGACACAAACATAGGTAAGACAGAGAGTCTCTATCTGTCGGAGTTTGGTGTCTGTGTTCTTCTCCCTGGGTTTCTGCTGTTAACACAACTAATCACTCTGCTTCTAACCCCCCTTGCTGATCCTCCAAACTCACCTTGCATGTAAGGCAGACTCTGGGATAAGGCAGAGGGGTGGAAAGAAGGTGCAAGGGTGGTTGGGAGCCCCTCCTGGGGACTCTGATTTCTGGGAGGGGGATTGTGTTTCTGTATTACTTTTAACTTGTCTATAGATGCATATATATTGTAATATATTGTAAGTATCTGCTTGCATATTGTGCTAAGCTGTGACTATAAAGCTTCATTCCTTAACTTTGAGCCAGATGAGCCTAGTCAGGGTGATTTCATTGAGTGGGGGGCCAGGCAATTCCCAAACCATCACACTCTGCCTGACTGATAATTTTGCAGACTGCTCATGGGAATGACTCCCTGCCTCACATATTTCAAAGGAAAACCATCACCAATGTGATCTGGCAGTATTTGTATGTCTTCATTGAGTAGGATGTTAGTCATGGAACCACTAAGACTGCTGCCAGATCTATAAACACATCCAGGACATTCACGACTAGAAAACTTTGTAGAGCTGCTCTTTCCATGATTCTTTGTCGTGTCTTATATACCTAACATGGCTTCCACAGGATGTACCTTCCTATGGCAACCTGCATCACTTGTTTTTATGTAGAACATATTCACTAGATAGCCACTTGGCTTAACTTCAGAATATTGCTTGCTAAGAGCTTGTTAATTTAACAAGCAAAACCACATGATATCTTAGCTTGGAGAAAGCATTATACACAGGAAATGTAGCTTCCTGACCTCTAGCTAAAAGTCCTGTAAGTTTGGGTAGGATGTCTTGTCAACAGAAGGACAGTGAGGGCTGTTTTCTCACACATGTTTTCTGTTCTCCCACCCCTCTCTCTGCCAGTAAGCTCAACTCCATGAAGAAAACAAACCCCTTTTGTTCAGTGTCATTCCTGGGGCTAAGATATACTCTGTAAATGAGTGTGCTTTGCAGAATAATTGTTTTTCTGGTACATGTAACTTGTGCTTGATTTTCCAGAAAACATTTTTTAAGCATCTACATTAAGGTCATGGTGCCTGAGACCACCAGAAGCTGCAATGTAATTGGCCATTATATTTGCAGAAGTTGTGGTTTCTTTCCTTTAGCTATTTTCTCTGGAAAAAAACCAAAAATGGGTGGAAGTAGAGGTTCCATGTGAACCATCCAAATATTTGACTCTGCCTCACCACAGGAAGGAGAAAGCAGAAGACCTTACTGCCATCCTCTCTTATCTACAACTACTCAGCAAACATCTTGTCCTGCCCAGTGAAAGGACAAGGGGCAATGGGTGGAAGTAGAGGTTCCATGTGAACCTGAGGAAGAATTTTTTCACTGTGAGGGTGACAGAGGACTGGAACAGGCTGCCCAGGGAGGTTGTGGAGTCTCCCTCTCTGGAGATATTCAAGAACCGTCTGGATGTGTTCCTGTGTGATCTGCTCTAGGTGATCCTGCTTTGGCAGGGGGGGCTGGACCAGATGATCTTTCGAGGTCCCTTCCATCCCCTGATATTCTATGATTCTAGGATTTTATCTTTTGGTAGCAAGAATTGTAACTTTGCCCCACTCTGCTTTCTGGGTGGATTGGACAAGCACCAGGAAGAGGAGAGCAAGAGCTTGGGGGGTGCAGCCTGAACCAGTGTAGGTACCATGTTAGCCTGTGATCCCTGTCTTTATTAGAATGATATGCCCAGCCAAGATGCAGAAAAAATTATAGATGTGGAAGGACAGGACAGAAAACAATAATATTTATTTGAGGTTCCAAAGATTTTAAAATCCAATTTAATTTCTTATTGGAAAAGCAGTAAGACATGGAGAACTCTGTCAGAAGAGTTTTCATCTGGATCCCATCCACTCAGGTAAGCAATCTGACTTCTGCCTAAAGCAGCAATTCCCTTGCCTGCTACAAGTATTTACAAAATGCAGAAAAAAATCTCCCTGTGGCTCACCTGCTGTTGCCCACCTAGGAAGAGAGAAGCTTAAGCCTGTGTCCCGTGAGCTGCTTGTGAGATGATTACTTTTTCTCCTTTCTCTCATCCATTTTGGTTTACTGTCTCACCCACAAATGTCAGCGCTTCCTGCAGATTCCAGAAATTCTTATTTCTCAGCTAAGAAATACTCTACTGACAAATCCTGGTCAGCACTACCCAGGATTAGGTTTTCATTCATAAGGCTTTATGGATGAACATTCTGTAAGTACTTGATTTATGGAAGAAATATGCAAACCTGCTCAGAGAAAGCAAGACTCACTCAGTGAGGCCTGTGCTTTTTAAGTTCAAGGTCTAAATGCAACACCAGATGAATACAACTCGAGTCAGTTGAAATGTCCCTGATGAATGATCCCCATCTTCAGCCTGAAATGCTGCTAATTTCTCCTGTCCAGGCAGTTTCTTACCAGTGAGCACAATAATTTGATCTGTAGTATCATTCCTCTGAGATTCTCCACAGATTTTTCAACACAAAACGCTGTCTTAGGAAGTTATCTAAGATAACTTTCACTTCTATTGGGTTCTAAACCTGGGGGAGACAGAGGTGAAAATCCAAAGCCAATGTCACAGCTTTCAAAACTCTCACAGGAGGTCCAACTCACTTTTGTGGCCAACATGTTTGCAGGATGCACCCAAACAGTTATTCATATATGGATGATTCTTGTGTCCTCAGGCCACAGTGATGGAGCAGACAGGGCAGGATACTAATACTCCCCAAGCAGGGGAAGCAGTGCCCAAAGCAAACCTCACACCAATGACATTGCTCCCAGAACAGAATGACATGTAATTGCCCGCCATGCCAATACAGCAATCACAAACCTCCAGAAGGCTTTGTTGGCTCCCATACTTGGAAACCAGCTGAGTTAAGACAAATTCCTGATGTAAACTGTTGAGAATTAAGAAACAACAGAATAGTTTCCTGGACTAACCACATTTGCCTGCTTTTGTTTTTGTTTTCTTTAGAGCAAACCAAGCAAAACCAGTAAGTATATTTAATTTGCCACATTATTCCTATCTTTTCTGTTCACTACTAGTAACTGCAGAGCAGTTACAAAATAAGGAATTAACTAAGCAGGAGACTGTACTTTGCAGTCAGAAATAAACTGATCAGGTGGATTAAGCAATCCTAGTATCCAGCAAAGCACTTGCACATTCTCCCTCTACCTAATTTCTTGCACTCACTTGTTCACAAAGCTGTTTGCTTCTGCCTGCAGGCAATGCCCATCAGGAGAGGCAGAACCAAACAAGAAAAATGAACCTACTCTCAAGGTGTTAACAGAACACTTCATTTTCTCAAATATTCTCCTTGTTTATTACAAAGCTGCCTGGAGGAAAAAAAAATATAGAGAGACAAATATTTTTCAAATGTTAGATTAAACAGGTCACTAAATGAACAGGAGGGAAACATGAGGTCTGCTTGTGCTCTCAGCTGCTGGGTCTAAAACCATTCTGGAGTATTCCATTGACTGTTAAAACCACTGTCATGGTCTGGAAAAGCCCAGTACCCCGAGTTCGTTATGATCACTCTGGTTGGAATTAAAACACAAACGAGGCTATATATCAGTTGGGAAAGCTCCAAAAGTGTATTAAAGAGAGAGGGAGAGAAAGGGCAGAAAGATAGATCAGAGGAAAATTAACAGAGATAATTCTTAAGTAAAGGATGGTCATCATCATGGCTTTGCCTCTTACAACCTCAGTTAGCAGACTTTCTTCTCCATCATTTTCCATACTTTTCAGCTTCAAGAACCTGATTCAGGGCTCTGCAAAAATCCTACTGCACAAGAGCCAAAACCTGTGGTCTCACTAAGGCAGGAAAGCTCCAAAAGTGTATTAAAGAGAGAGGGAGAGAAAGGGCAGAAAGATAGATCAGAGGAAAATTAACAGAGATAATTCTTAAGTAAAGGATGGTCATCATCATGGCTTTGCCTCTTACAACCTCAGTTAGCAGACTTTCTTCTCCATCATTTTCCATACTTTTCAGCTTCAAGAACCTGATTCAGGGCTCTGCAAAAATCCTACTGCACAAGAGCCAAAACCTGTGGTCTCACTAAGGCAGGGGAGCTTTTACTTTGAATTGTGGTTTTAGAGGAGGACCTTCAGCATAAGGCTGTTGCTGCAGAGTTTCCCTCCTGAACCCTGACATGCCTGTCATCTAAGTTCCCTCACCTCATTTCTCTGCCAGTAATATGATAAGAACAATAAATAATTAGGGTAAAAGAGGCACCTCCATTTGCTGAATGTGCATTTTGTCATTTAAATTAAAAGCTTAACTTGTAGTCACTAACAGTTTAAATATTTAGCCAAAGTAATACTTCAAAAATTACTTCTTCCTTAAACCTATGAGGTAATACATAAGATATTGTCATTTGGGAACCAGAATAAATATTATGGAAGGCAAAAGATGTCAAGTCTTGTAGGCAATGGAATAACCTAAAATTAATTCCAGTAATGAATTTTGATAGAATGATTTCTAACATGTCTCTTTGGAGTGATAAACAACCTGATTTCAAAAACTAACTCAAAATCCAATATTCAATACATTTATGAGTAACCCCATAGTAAACTGACAGCCATTTTATTTCAGTCCTGGAGTCTGCTTCAGCGTAGCTGTTTGTGATAAACTTTTCAGTTCTTTCTTAGTGGGACTGCTGGAAAATTGGCAGTTGTGAAGTGCAGCTGTGGCTATCTGCTTATGTTTCTATAAAATGAATTTGCATCAGGCAATCTCCAACACACACTGAATACAACACGCTCAGGTACGCGTTTAAAAGCGCTGTGGTGATTTGATCCCGGCACAGCTTTCCTGCACCATATTCATCATTTTCATACGTTTTTATTACCATGGCAAGTAATGCAAAGCCAGCAATTGTGGGTTTTAAGTACTTCAGAGTACACTTGCTTTCTCAACCACGTAACAGAAAAGAGAAAGAAAACAAGTCTGATGTAATTTTGTTGTTGTTGTTGTTGTTTGGTTTTGTGCAGAGTCAAAGCTTGGCAGCCAAAATGAGTAACTGGCATGCATCAGATTTTTAGTGATACAAACTCACCTCACTTAGTACACACAAGCTGTAAATATAAGATCCCTCTCTATCTTTTAAAAATATGGATGAAGTGAAGTCTTTGGAGATTGCCAGTATTCAGGGGAAAGAAATAAATAGGAAAGCAAAAAAGGTGCTCTTTTTGTCAGCTTCTAAATCTTCTGCCAGTCTTTAGCTCATAGTAAAAGTACAAAAGCTAGGTAGAGCAGAAATTGGCCACCTTCACCTGTACATTTGCTGTAACTGATTTAAGCATCATTCAAATGTTTCTTTCATTATTTTGCTGGGTTTGTGCTTCTACCAGTATAGAGATTTAGTTAAAATTGCACTTCCTTCTGTGTCATACCTATACATACAGCAAAAAACCCAACGCAAGTACAAACTATATTAACATTAAAGTGTCTTTGCCAATACTGTCAGCCCTCTGTTCTCCAGACTAATGGGAAGCAGGAAATTGCTCCCCAAACAAGGGATCTCTGTCCTTGCACCCACCTCTGCCTGAACTCACATTTCATGGACCCACGATTGTGTTTCTGGAAAGTTTTAACTACTGAGGCCCAAACTGCATGTGTGCACCTATTCTGCTACCAGGGCCGGCAGCTGTGTGATCGCAGCACAAAAGTGTCCATCTTGTGTTGATCCTGCACCAAGAAACCTCACTGCACTCAAGCTGGTTACACACAAGGCTTCTCACATGCTTTTGCATCCACAACCTGGATCAGACTAGTTGATTTTGATTGCAGTAAGTTGGTTTCTTTTCCTGTGGAACTGTTATGACTTGCACCTACACAAGGAAGGTGTGCTCATGCAGCCAGAACAGTGTGAAGACAGCAGTAAATCATTTAAAGTCCTCAATAAAGCATTTATTTGGCCCACATATGTTTCATTGATCTGAGTCACCTATGAGTTTTTGATCCTCCCTAGTATAGCTTTGACCTAGCCTATACTGTCTGCCTTGCTTCTAGTCCATATATAAAGAGCTCAAAAGAGTTTAACATGAACACAAGGTTACTGAACTACAGCTATTGAGAAGGAAAGATGAGAGAATAGTAAATACTGAGCAGTTTGCTTTGGCTGTCCCTCTTGCAGTCAATTGGTTGTTCTAGCCATCTCAACTATCTCCAGCTACAAATTCTTAGCAGTTGCTTTTCTCCGTATGGATTCTCTCAGATTTGGTAGATTATCTTAACTTGCAACATCTGTTTTACATCTGACAGTGAAACATTGGTCAAAGAAAGAGAAGGGAAACACACTGATGAAGGATGGTTTGCTAAGGTAGTGTTTCTGTCAAGATGTTCTTAACAAAAAAGTCGAGCATTTTTTGTTCTAAGGAAATATTTTGATGACCTATGGTATCACAGCGGGATCTCAGGGAAACTATTAATATATATTTTTAATAGACAACAGCTTTCCAGGACCTGCATCTGTTCAAACATGCAGTTGAGCCTGTAGAGACTGACACAGACCATCGTGCACTAAGAGAGGTACATGGTACAGATCCACTGAGTACTTGTAGGGGATTAATACAATTAAAAAAAAAAGAAAGAAAGGAAGAAAGGAAAAAAGGAAGAAAGAAAGAAAGAAGGAAAGAAAGGAAAAAAAAAAGAAAGAAAGGAAGAAAGGAAAAAAGGAAGAAAGAAAGAAAGAAGGAAAGAAAGGAAAAAAAAAAGTTGTCCCGTATTTTTTATGGTCTTCCTAACCGTGTACAGTTCTGGAGCTGGACATGGAACTGTTGGANCTGCTTCTCCAGAAAGGCAGAGGTCTTGCATTGAGTCTGCTATCTTTATACTGGACACATGATGACATCTCACAAAGGACCAAATGTATAAATATATGAAGTGACACTAATTCAGGTTCTACAGAGATGGGAGTGTGGGGGAAGAGATTTCAAGGCTGTTTGCCCCAAACTCTCTCTGTAATTAACAGAAAGATGCAAGACACCTTCAGAGATTGGGAAAAAATTTGCATGTGCTTAAACTCTTTCGGTGAAAAGCTCACCAGCACCAAACTTTCAACTGAGGAAAACAGTGAGAAATGTGTTATCAGTGATGCTCACCAGCGACGTCAGTATATCAGCGGTGCCCCAACAGGCCTGCCTTTACCCTCCCCAGCTTGTAGATGCAGCTGCTGGTAGGGGTGAAATCCAGCACATTTCCTGCTCTTAAACAAGCTCTGTGCATTCAGTAGCTCTGACCAAGCTCAGACACCAGCTTCACCTCCTATCTGAGAATTTATGTGAGAAACAGGGACAAAGCAGACCAAAGTATTCTATAACTTAACAACAGGATTAAACTATGCAGAGAAAAAAGCATGCTAAAAACCCCAGCATGCATTCTATAGTCCTTTATGGTTGTTTCAGCTCTCTCAGATAGTTATATGATCAAAAGGAGCACTATTCCCACAAACACATTTAGAGCCTCCCTTGTAGGAGTTCCCTTCTTAAGCTACTACACTTTTGATCTCCATGAGGCATAGGTTTTCTCTTGTCTTGACAATGTCTTTTAGAGTTCTCATGCACTTTGCACAGAAGCAGTCTAGTTTCAGTTATTCCTTTTAGTCTCCTAGGTAGCTGTTTTCCTCTTTATAGCTTCTATGAGACTGAGACAAGAAATAAATTCAGAAAGTCCTTATGGTAAACAGCAAGGTCTTCAGTACTCGTGACACAGGAACATCTTTCCTGTCTTTTTAGAGCTAATGCATGAGACTTTTTCCCACCCAATGCATCTATTTCAGATATCATTTTGCCTTATCATGTAAGTATGATCAGATGCCAAACTTTACAAATTTCACTGATCATGGAACAAGGTCTTGCATTGCCTATGCTGACACTGTTCAAGTCTGTGAGTTCATCATGCCAGATCCTGTTCAGGTTAGAATATCTTTATTTCAATTAATTTTCCCATTTACCTGATTTTAAACATTTCTGTCAATACAATTACTCGTGAATCAATCAAAGTTGTCTCTGTCAGAGCAAGAAGTGTCTGCAAAGACTATACAAAGGCCACCTCTACCCCTAAAGTGGAGGTTTTCCATTTACAAACAGAACCTATTAAAGATCAATTTCCTTCTGCAGATATTTGATTAAGCCCTCTCATTTTGCAATTCACACAGGGCTGCAAGGCTGAGCTGAACATTCAAGATGTTTAATTTGACTGCATTTGACTTTGTTCCCAGTGTTTCCCCATTGCTGGCTCCTACGCACTTTCATTTTGTGCCATAAATGTTATAATCAAATTAATCATAGTATACTGCACATAGGTCATCTGGAAAAAGACTGTTACTGTACATGGTAGAATTTTTTTCTTCAGGCTCTCATCAGAGGCAACTTCAACCTCAAATAAAAATAAAGCGATTTCAGCAGGAATTAGGCAACAACTATTTTAGCATTGCTGAAGGCGCTCGTTCTACTTTTGATAGCTGAGAAGGCATGACAAAAAGAAATGAGCATTCCTTCCATGGATTTCCCTCTTTGTGTCTATGTATTTTCTCCAAGATAACCCCAATTAGCTTGAGTCCAAATTCATTCCTTTTTTTGATGAGTACCTGAGATTGGGCAAAGCTCTCAATAGGAGCAGTTCTGCTCGGCAAGACAAAGGTGCCTGAATTGCTGTAATCTGCCTTCCAGGAAGGACAATGGTCAGCAAAATGCAGCACCTTGAATGTTATCATATGCTAATAAGCCGGGTTCAAATGCTTTAGAAACACTGGCAATACCGTTTGCTTAAACACTTCTTCTAAAGCTTATAAGTGTCATTTTTACTGCTATTGCAACCTTGGTTTGCCAATGCAGGGAAGATAGACTTTGATAAAAAACATAGGATGATTCTACTGGGCAGGAAAACTCTTTTGTAATGAATCGCCTGAGAACAGCTGGAGGTGATGCTCACCCCTAGAAGGAACATGATTATAGTATACCATTTGAGTTCCATCTAAGCTCTAAAAAGAGAAGCCTCTTGTTCCAGAGGAAATTTCATACCCTGTCCTGTTTAACCTAGTTCTTCTTCCCATGGAGGGTTGTAAATGGGTCCTTTATTCCACCTACAAACCTTAGAAAACTTGTTCATAAGGCTATCTCTGCTGAAGACACAGTGATCTCATTGTTGTGACAAACACTGAACGGACCATTCTTGCAATGACACTTCCACTTCAGAGCCCTACATTACCCTAAGAACAGGCTTTACCAGAAGTCTTTGTATAGCCACATTTGTTCTGTTTGTTTCTTTTGCCAATAGACTGCAAAGATGCTTTCTCCATGAAGCTATGGCGATTTATTTGCAACAGCTTGGACCACATGGACAGTGTGTTTGGGGATTAGCAGGGTGATTTCATTTGCCTAAGCAAGGAGGGCTTCCAGAAACCAGCAGTCTGAAAAACAGCCCAGAGCTGAGAAGAGCAGAGATCTTGGTACCATGGGAATGGAGGGGGTGAAGGAGTAGAGATGAACAAGGGACCCTCCTGGGGGGATGAACACCCAGAGTGTGGGGGTAGGATGTAGTGAAGGAGAATGATTTCTAAATCAGCTTTGACTGTGTTTGTATATTTCAAAGAGAAACTCCTGGACCAATACTGAGCTGAGATTTGAAGAGTATGGGAAAAACAGTTCCCTGGGCTTGAAAGGTTCTCATCCAGTGCCAGGAAGCCTGGAAGCCATGATGTCCCCAAGCTGGAGGCTGAGATTCCATATAATGGTACTTGCTCAATCTCATCTTTTAAGGAAACCCAGTATGAAGTCATAAGGGATGCGCTGGAGCTGTGCGCCTTGACAATGAGCCAAGTGAACTGTCAAATAATTTTCTGATAGCAGCTGATTTCCTGGCAGGAAGGATTACCTCAGAACTCTGCAGGAGTTTTTCAGTTTGCCAAACCCCACCCATTTCACAAAATGTTTTGATTTCAGCAAATCAGTGGTTTCCAAAAACCCGAGAGAAGAGGAAGAAGAAAAAAGAAGAAAAAAGAAAAAAGAAAGGGGAAAAAAAAAATTAAAAGGCTGTTTAAATACAAAGTTCCCAACCAATTCAAATTATTTCACTGAGTTTTCCCAAAGCTATAAATCACTACAATGTCTCTGTTTCAAAACAGGAGCTCCCAGTTGTGTCTGCCAGTTTGGAACAGTCTTGCATACCAAGTCTTGAGATGGCTGACAGAACTGCATTGTGCAAATGTCTTGATCAAATGATAGCAGTATGCCTGGATATAGCCTCCCATTCTCTTGTGAAGATCCTCCCACAGTCCCCAGCACAAAGTCCATGTGCCTCTTCACCGAGGAGATGAATATCTACAGCATCACCCTTACCACAGAGTCTTTCATTCAAAATAGAAATTGCAGGCTCTGGAGCATGGAATTCATTCACTGCCTTCCTATATCCTGCTATCTTAATTTAAACAGGGCAGGTAACAAGCAGTAAAGGTATCCAGGTATATCTGGCAGTCAGTAATAACCAGAAGACAAACAGTCCTGCCAGGGACACTGGGTAACTGATCTGGCTCCTTACCTGGGTTGGACCAGTGTCACAGTGACTTCCTTAGGTAACAATAACCCTAATTTAAAGCACCAGTAGAGCCAAGATTCTTAGCCACCTCTGCTGTGCTGGTTTGAGGCTAATTGGAATATTTTAATGGAGAAAATTATATTATAGGCTGTGAAAGGAAAACAATGATGATGTCTACCTCACTCAGGCTTGCTGAGATATTTAAGAATAAGTACTCAAAACATAGATAAGTCAGTCTCTCGGGCAGACACTCTCGGTCTCGCAGCTTCTGGCTTTCTCCTCTCTGCCAAATAATCTCACTAACCACTTTCCTTCTAACCCACCTGGCCAATCCTCCAAATTCACCTTGCGTGTAAGGCGAACCTTGGGGTAAGGTATAGGGGTGGAGAGAGGGTGGAAGGGTGGTTGGAAGCCCCTCCTGGGGACTCTGATTTCTGGGAGGGGTGTTGTGTTTCTGTATTACCTTTACCTTGTGTATTTCTGTAAATATTCTTGTATATAGTGTATATATCTGCTTGTACATTGTGCTAAGCTGTAAATAGAGCTTCAGTCCTTAACTTCCAGCCGGCTGAGTTCTAGTCTGGGTCATTTTACAAAGTGGGGGGTGGGACGACGACGGTGGGGACGGGATGGGGAACTCCCAAACCATCACATCTGCACAGAATGCCTTTTTCCAGTGATTATTCTCACTGATTCTCAAAATGAGCTTCTGGGGATGAGTACTTCTGTTGTATGATTGACCAAAAGATATTATGCAGACTAAATGAGAGACACTGGTGCTTGACAAGGTGTATGCCACAAATAGTCAAGCAAAACTGAATTTAAATTCTGTGAGTCACAGATGGCAGGGTTGTTGTGNTGAATACCAAGCCTCTTGTAATCATTGATTGCCTTCTGCCATAAGCAGAAAGCTGCTTCTCGGGTCCATCTAGTGAACAAGCGGTGTACTGGCCGCAGGTGGTGTATTGACCACAAACCTTCTCTTTTCCAGTTTAATTCAAGTTCTGTTAATATATATGTTTAATAGTCATTTCCAGATCCTGTTATAACCTGTATATTGTTTCCATAACATTGCAAGGAGCCTGTTATTATTGTTATTATTATTATTAAATGGTGGTCGGGGTGGTGTGAGTTCCGATTATTTAATATTAATAGATCATATATTAATATTTTTATAATATCGTCTCGCAGTACCTAATTACCCCTTCCCCGACGAAGTGACATTCTCCAGTTGTGATTGTTTTATAGTAGCTGGCATGCTTTGCTTGCCTCCAGAGGAAGAGATGGGTTTTCCTTCAGGGCAAGCCACTACTTCCACGTGGTGTGAATTTCCACCACGTTCAGCTCCAAGGGTCAGCAGTCCTCCTCTTCATGCCACGCACAGTAGCATCATGCCCATGGTGTGGAGGAAGACATATAGCAGAAAGTAGGTGAAAGCCACTGCATTTCACTTTGAATGATCAAAACACAGTGCCGTGCTAGAATACTGCGAATGTTCTGCTCTTTTATAGAATCATAGAATCAAACAGCTTGGAAGAGACCTCCGAGATCATCCAGTCCAATCTATCACCCAGCCCTAGCCAATCAACCAGACCATGGCACTAAATGCCCCATCCAGTCTTTTCTTGAACACCTCCAGGGATGGCAACTCCACCATCTCCCTGGGCAGCCCATTCCAATGCCAATCACTCTCTCTCTGTGAAGAACTTCCTCCTAATATCCAGCCTATACCTCCCCTGGCACAGCTTGAGACTGTGTCCCCTTGTTCTGTTGCTGGGTGCCTGGGAGAAGAGCCCAACCCTACCTGGCTTCAACCTACTCAGACAACTCAGGCTCTACCACCAATCATTTCCCACCTCCACTATTCCATCCTGGCTCCCATCCAAAGATACCTCCCTGGTGCTCCTTGGCTGCACAGCAGGGCTTGGGCCTCAGAATTGGTGAGGATGGTGGATTTGTGGAGCGTGTGAGCTCAGAAAAGGGTGTCAATGGTTAAGCAGGGACTAACACATGATTAATTAAAGCAACTATCTGGGACATCATAAAGCGAAAGCAAGCAAGCTAGAGGACCACCAAAAGACATGGGGACAAAGATGTGACCACCTAAGTATTACTGCAGTTCACCAGTCAGATCAAAGCTAGGGCTAGCTGGACAGGCTACTTTTCATACCAAAATAACAGAGTTGATTATAATAATAACAATAACAAT
>WBNM01014002.1:0-124204 GCA_013399055.1 Ramphastos sulfuratus
ATGATTCTATGAGTCTATAAAACTTTGAGAGATTTTGAAATTCTAAGAAACTTCTTTCATTTTATGGTTCGCTGCATGGCTGTGCAAAGGGAAGATCCATTTGTAATAAAACAGTGGGTGACTCTTGAACAAGGTACAGAGCTTGAATGTACTTAGCTCAGCATTCATGGAAGTGTTTCTGAATTACCTATGAATTTATCCACAGCTGAGATTAGCTTAAGGGCAGATTTCTGCACAGTGTGAAAGGATGCTATTGCTTAAATGCAGTCTTCTGGAACAAAACCAAAACCCTCATTTAGTTATTAGCTCAAGTTTTTCAAAGGTGTATCAGTATCATGCAACACTGTGGTTAGGTATCTCCTGAAAGACTTGTGTGTCTTTCAAAGTGTGTTGGCAAAAGCATTAATTTAAGGAGGAGTTTATGGTCCCTCATTCCTGCTGTTTTTGTCTCTCAACCACATTTGTTTGTGGCAAACAAGTCTTCAGTTGGAAATAAAGATTGTACCTTCTCATCTTGGGGTTAGGACATTGTGTGAATAGCTTCTCTGGCCATAAATACACACTCTGACCGCTCTGGTATGGATCCAGCAGTACTGTTCTCAAGTGGCTGTCATTCAAGTATGATATGGAATCATAGAGTCCTTTAGGCTGGAAAAGACCTTTTAAGGTCATTGAGTCCAACCATTAACCTAACACCAAGTCCACTGCTAATCTGTGTCCTTCAGCACCACATCTTTTAAATACTAGCAGAGATGGTGACTGCACCAGTGCCCTGGCCAGCCTGTTCCAGGGCTTGACAACTCTTTCAGTGAAGAAATTGTGCCTCATGTTCAATGTGAACCTCCCTTGGTGCAACTCTGAGGCCAGTTACTCTTTGCTGTCTCTTGCTACTCGAGAGAGGAAACAAACTCATTCCTTGCGACAGCCTCCTTTCAGGTAGTTGTAGTGAGGGGGAAGGTCTCCTCTTAGCCTCTTTTGCTCCAGGCTACACAATCCCAGTTGCCTCAGCTGTTCCTCATAAAACTTGTTCTCTAGACCCTTCACGAGCTTTGGTGCCCTTCTTTGGATCCGCTCCAGCACCTCAGTGTCTTTGTTGTGGTGAGGGGTCCAAAACTGAATTATTTTGGGTGATAATTCCAGAGACAGTGTCCCAAGGCACTTGAGTAAATTTTTGTCCACAATTGCTTACATTTCTTACATGAATGAGAAGTAACTTGAGTTCAAGTCTAGCATGATGAATAGATGAACCTGTATTTAGAGGTGGTTTTCTGGACTCCTGGAGACCCATGTAATGTGTTTGCTTTATTTTGAAATACTCTAATGGATGATATTTCTGTCTTCTGAGAAAGCTCACATTTTGGGGGTAAATGTTTCAGCTGTCATTGACAAGGATTATCCATTTTCAGCAAAATGTATGTTAAAAAAAATAAGTTGTTTTGGTTAATTTAAACACAAAAGTAAGCACAAGAGTGAGAAAATGCAAATGTCTTACTATACCTTTGCCTAAATTGACTTTTTTCCTCAGACTATGAGAGCAGCACATTTGCTCAGTTCTTAAGTACACGGAAGTTAACACCCAGTTTGCAGCACTTCATTCTTCACTCCATTGCCATGGTTTCAGAAACAGATTGCAGCACTCTTGATGGTCTTCAGGCAACAAAAAAATTTCTTCAGTGCCTTGGCCGCTATGGCAATACACCGTTTTTATTTCCTATGTATGGTCAAGGAGAGATCCCACAGTGCTTCTGCAGGTAAGACATTTAATACTGAACTGAATTTCTCTGAAGGAAACAAAATTGTGCCATGTGTCCAGTTTTTGTTTTTTTGGATTTTTTTTTTAATATGTAATCCCTTCACCTTCCCTACATTACAGACTTACACGGACAGGGCAGCTAATGTGAAACAAATTTTTTTATAAGGGTGTCTAGCAACTGGACAAGGCTGAGGAGGAGCAGGGTTAGACTGGATCTGAAGAATAAGTTCTTCAGGACAAGGATGGTGAGACTCTGGAACAGGCTGCCCAGGGTGGTTATGGATGCCTCTTCCCTGGAGTTGTTGAAGGACAGGTTGGATGAGGCCTTGAGCAGCCAAGTCTAGTTGAGAGGTGTCCCTGCCTATGGTGGGGAAGTTGGAGAAGATGATCTGCGAGGTCTCTTCCAACGTGAGCCATTCTATGAGGATTCTATGAAATTCTCTCCTTCTTCTCTTGGCATCATTTTGTATAGACCCTGAGCATCCACCTGTGGCCTGAACAACGACTGAGCTGTGTGCAGGCTGCAGTTCTGCATTGCCACATCTCAAACAGCAGCTCTGTATTCATCATTCCTTGAGTCCTAGAAGTCATTAAAAGAAAAAAACACCCTATTGATTCCAGCATGAAACAACATCCACTTCAACTCCTTTGCTGGAACCACACTAGTCTTTAGCATGGCTCCTAAGGTGTGCTGGGGATTGCAGTGGTAGCAGAGGGGTTGTTGATAGATGCTCTGAGGGCCCATCAGGAACAGACCGTTCAGAGGGTGGGCAGCTTTAATTGTCAGTTGTTTCCAACAGTTCAACTGGCTTTTAAAAGGCTGAGGGGTTTTTTCATCTTTTCTTCTGCTGGCAAGCAGCCTTTCCATCTGCTCTCTGTGGGTTTTAATGTAGTAACCTGTAGGTCTGCAGTAAACACCAGTAAAACCTCTTTTGAAAGCAGACAGTATTGCATGGTAAGGCCATTTTGTTGTCTCAATGATAGGTTTATGTATCATTCATTTAAATACCAGTGCTGAGTCTTAACTGCTTTGTTCTTTGGTGGGGGGACCAGTTCTGCTTTTTGCTTGTATGCTGCCATTAAGAAACTGTAGTTTATAGCACGTTATTGGATATTATCTTCCTGACTTGTCTGTATCAGGGATTCTGGTTTTCTTTTCTCATTCACTACTTAAATTGTTGCTAGGAGAATGGCCATAGCAGCTTGAGCCTGTTCACAGACTACATTGGGTAGGAAGGGAACTTTGAAGGTCACCTTGTCCAACCCCTCTGCAGTCAGCAGGGACACCTCCAACTAGATCAGGCTGCCCAGGGCCAGAGTCTGATCTTGGACAGGGCTTCAACCACCTCTCTGGGCAACCTGTGTCTAGTTGTATATAGGATGCAATTATGTATTGAGACAAGTGTTCTGTAATAATTGTCACAGTTCTTGGAAAGTATCTATAAAGTAGCCGACAGCCACCAGCAGCTGGCTGTGTTGTGGAAGGTCTTACCTGGTCTTGGCCCTGTGGAGTTGTCCTATATGATGACTGTATGCAGATAACCAAATGTTTCCATTGGTCACTAGACAACTAGGCAATGGTCTGTACCACACTAAGCAGAAATCTTTTGTCAGTGGCCTTTTCATCTGTGCTGTAAGCTGTGTTTGTACAGAGATGTTAAAAAATGTGGACCTGGATAGTGAGGTGCTCAAACAATTTGTGACCAAGAATTGTTTCTCAGTATCTTCTCAGGGCGCAGTTAGAAAGCAGAACTTCTGTTCATAGATTTTATGGATATCTTTTGTCTTCATAGGTCTTCCAGCAAGCCCAGCTATCTGCACATGACCAACAGATAAACAGATGAAAATATTGTCAATGCCATTATGCTGGCACAGGTTTTGCAGTTAGACCTTCTTTGGCTTCAAATACCTGGCCGGGGGGGGGGAGTAAATTTAGTAATTAAAATGGAAATTAGAATTTTAGCTACATTTTTTCCCACTGTAGATTCTTCTCAATATAATTTTTCATGCATTCTTGAAAGCCCTCTGGCTTTATTTTGTTTAATAGCCAGCACATGGAATTTTCTGATCTGTAACAGCAATATATGTCAAGAAATATGTCAAGTCAGTGGCGCCTAGAAGTCTTATAAATATTCTTATCAGAAAATCATTCCATGATCACAGGAATTCCTCAAATGGCCTGAACTTTCTATTTACATCTATTAATTGCTCTTTTCTGTTAAAATTTAAGTCTTACAATAAGGAGAGTATTTTAACAGTTGAAGCGAAATACTCTCTCAAACCAAGAAGTAATTATACTTTAAAAATGTTTGTATTAAAAACACTCTAATACAAACTAAAATCTAAATGTCTTTGATTGCGAATGAACAATTTAGGAGGCATCACAATTTTTCTTTCTTTTTTTTTTAGATTAATCATAATTTACAGATGTGCTTTGCCTTGAATATTTTGTCTTGCTAAAACTGAGCAGTATCTGAAGAATTCTTTTCAGCCTGTAGAGTGGCAATGGCACAACCTATACATCATAGCCTCCAGTTTTTATCACCAGGTTATCAGAGTAAGGTGTCACCTGTTCTGTGATTTCTAACCACCCTTCTATATTCTGTTTTAATGTAAACCTCTTAAGCGTTTCTTGCAGCCAGTTACACTGTGTGTTCTCATCAAGGCTACTGTTATAAATGGCATGCATGCATATTTATGTGAATGAGTCAAAGACATTTGTAAGTCACATCCTTGCATTCTAAATGAATTCTGCATAAACACTACCCCATTTTATAACTACTGACGACACCTGAGTGAGTAAAAGCGGTGTTAGTTCTTTATTGGTTTAAGCAGGTATGGTTTAGGAGAGAAAATTAAACTTTTATATCACTGTAATGTACCTCCCAATATGTTGAGGTACAGATGTGAGATTTTGATCTCCATAAATTGGATGTGTGGTACAAGGAAGGTCATTGAAAGCTTCCTGCTATTGCAGGCTGACAAGCAGCAAAACTTCACTGGCCTGTCTAACAGATTCCTTCAGTTCAGGCTTCTCAGTATGAAGCTCTTAAGTCTCTTCCTGTCTAATGAAGTAGTAGTAATAGTATGCTTAGTAAAAACAAATATGGGGATGTCTTCTTCTTGAGGAAAATTTAAGCTTGAGGAGGGCAGATTTAGACTGAATACTAGGGAGAAAATCTTTACAGTAAGGGTAGTGAGAAGCAGAAACAGGTTCCCCAGGGAGGTTGTGGATGCCCCCTCCCTGGAGGTGTTCAAGGCCAGGTTGGATGAGACCTTGATCAACCTGGGCTAGGGGAAGGTGTCCCTTTCAATGGCAGGGGGGCTGGAACTAGATGGTCTTTAAAATCCCTTCCAACTCAAACCATTCTATGAATCTATGAAAATCAAAGCAAGCCTTTACATTTTTTATGGTAAACATAAGACACCGGTAAGGATGGCAGGTAGGGAAAGCAGTGTATGGTTTGCAGATTTCTGTATAACAATTTGCTCTAACAAAATACAGTTTGCTGTGTTTGCTTGCTACAAATCTGTGATAATAACTTTCATTTCCTTGAGCCTCTGAAGAAAACCTCTGTAAACTGTAAAGTCTCAATGATACAACATTTAGAATACTTAGTCTGATGTCAGTGGGGTTTTCTGGTTTTAGAAGGCATCAGGAAGTATCCCAACTATTTTCTGACACAGGTGGTGCTAAAATTGTCAGCAACCAAACTTACCTTCATATCTGGGGAAAGAAAGATGTTTGGCTTAAAAATCCAACGTAGTTGTCAAATGAGAAGACAATACTTGCTTTTGCACCTTGTACAACATTCTTCTTTTACAACTTGAATCCCCTTTCTTTCCTTCCAGCTCTTCAGGAGCAAAGCTTGGGAGTGTTCTATGGTTTGAGGAGCATTTGGAAGTGCTGTTTTACCAATGCAGTTTCACACAGCTCACTTTTACAGGTCTCCTCAGTGAAATGTGCCTCTTACTATGGGTTTTGTTTTGACATGAAGTCTTTCTGGAAGCTTTCAGTTGTGGTTCTCTGCACCCATGACCAGTTGTTAGATGAATGACAACTGTAGATTGTGGCCTTACTTCTGTGATTTTTCTCAGTACTTGTTTTGTGAACCCACTGCATTTTGGGGAGACACTGCAGTTTCTCTTTAGTTTCAGATTCTTTTCTTGTGGATCTTTGCAGATGTGACCATCTAAATGGAAACAAGACTTTTTGAGGAGTAGTTGTGCATTTTTTTTGTCATATGAAGTTTTAGAGGGAGTTAAGAGTCTGTATATGGTCTGTCCTCTCACAAAGCTTCTGGGGGATGACACATCATGGGTTTGTTTCTCCTTGTTAAGTCATGCAAAAGTTACCAGATACGGTCATTGTAGTAGGTGTCAGGCGGTAGAATTTCTTCAGCTGTTTTGCTGTGGAAATCAGTGATTCACTGACTTCATGGGTAATCAGTTAATGAGTTGGACTTCCTTTAAATGGGCTTTGAACTTTTACATTGTGCATGTGTTTGGGGGGTAGAGTTTCCCTTTATTTTAGTAGTTGTTACAGATTCTAACTGAAATTAGTCATTTTCGTGTCAGCGCTGGTGACAGCAGTAATTTTGTGATGGAGGAAAGATCTGATTAAGATGGTTCATCTCTTTCAGTCCTTATATTTACAAGAAGATTAAGAGTCCAGGCTGAGATGTGATGGATTGTGTGATTGATTTGGAAGGTTCCTGTATATCTTTGAAAAATGAATAATCAGTTTTTTGCCCTTACATTTGAGCTATTACCTGCTAGAAATGTTGAAGCTCCTGAGGTAGTCTTGGGTACTTTAACATTTCCAATTATGTGTCTGTTGTAATCTCTGGGAAGGTTTTAGTGTTCTAAAATCAAGGCTGGGCTTTAGGACACCTGACTGTAATAAGCACTTTGAATTGGTAAATTAAACATTGAATGCAACATCTTTCTCATTAGAATCCATACATGAGTATCCTCTCTCTAGATGTAAGCAACATGCGGAACTTTTCTGTGTGCTAGTTGTGAGGTTTGGTGTCTTACCTAGAAATTCAAACCATGTTAATTCCTTGTGACAGAGGTGAGTCTGAGCAGGTGTGCAAGTGTGAAAGGTGATTTTAAAACACAGAGGCTGTATCTGAGATACAAGTTCAGTCCTGTATTTCAAAATACAGCATTTTATCACTTTGGATTACTTCATTTCTTGGACCTGAAAATTTATTTCCAATTACTGACAGCTTGTCAATATTACCTGGTTTCTACTAAAATACTGAATAGAAAGAGTAGCTACAACACTTCTTTCTTTTTTTTCTCTTGCATTTCAGTGAAATAATAAAACTTCTTATGTAGTTTTGCTTTTAAAGACAAAGTTGATACGTTTCTCTTCACATTGTCGGCAAATGAATGTAGAATGATCAAGCTTAGTTAGCATGATTGTTTGCAGGATCAGTTGTTTGTTTTTCCCTCTAAGGAGAAACTCTTCCTTGGGATAAGCATCAGGGAAGTGGGATAATCCATCATTCTGAGACCTGTTCACTAGTGATGGATGGATAGATTGGTAAAGTAACTCAATAATCTTCTTTTTTTTCAGGTTATTCACAGATCAGTGAGCATTGTCGTTAATAAAGCTATGGAATGCTTTTGTGTCCTTGCCCACATTATTTCTCAGAATTTGACAGGAAAAGACTTTTAATTTGGAAATAACCTTTGTTGTGAAATGCATTCTAAGTGTATGAAACTTTGAAAATGCCTTCCCATTTTAGATTTTATCTTTTATCTCAGTGAAATGTTTGGCAGTTCTTTGTTTAAAAAATGGTTTACAATTATGAGAGATTTCTGCTCGTTATTATTTCACTGCCTAGAAATACAGTGTTCTGCAGGAGTTCATACCTCCTGAATCATAGAATAGCTGAAGCTGGAAGGCACCTCAGAGATCATCTACTCCAACCTCCTCACCAAGGGCAGCGACACCTCTCAACTAGACTCAGCTGGTCAAGCCTCATCCAGCCTGGCCTTGAGCACTCTCAGGGAGAAGGCATCCACAGCCTCCCTGGACAGCCTATTCCAGAATCTCATCACCCTTGTGGTGAAGAACTTCTTCCTCAGATCCAGTCTAACCCTGGTCTCTCTCAACTTCAAACCATTCCCCTTGTCCTGTCTCTAGATACCCTTTGAAAAGTCCTTCTCCAGCTTTTCAGGATCTGTTCAGGTATTGGAAAGTAGCTCTAAGATCTCCTTAAGACTTCAACCACTAGAAGGCTTCAACCATTGGAATATATCATGTGGGATTTTTTGAATTGCATGACTGTTGCCAAAGTCTGTTGGTTTCAGATCCCTAACTAAGCATGGAGAAGTTTTCTGTCCAGGGGTTAGAATGTACCTTGTGGTACAGGAAAATTAAATGGAACTTCACACATTAAGAAAGGCTAAAAGTACATTGTCTTACTGTCATACTTGGTCATTCTTGCTTCACTGCGCAATCATATTTGGAACTTAAAAGCACTAAATATAAATGCAATAATGAGATGATATTTCAGTAATTATTCACTTTAATAATTAAGGTGATTATAATGTGAAGGAAGTATGTCTGATAGGTGCTATCTCTTAACAGCCTCTTAACAAGCAAATCTGTTTGTGTGGTGATGTGCAGATTCTGGTTTATTTGTTCTTCCCTAGAATTAGGACTCAAATATGTTACAGAAGATTTATGGAAAAGACACAAATGTTTATTGCTGCCACAAATCTGGGATGTAAATGCAAATGCAGCTTAGCAGAGTCCTTTCTCATTAAACTGAAAGATAGAGAGAAGTAGTTTCCAAAAGCTCACCAAATTAGTAAGCCAGTCCTTCAGTTTTGTTGGATTTTCTGGAGGCAGAGAGCACAAAAATTAATTTTAGAGATGATCTAATGCTTACTGACTGCTTCTACTTACTCATTTTTGTTTCCACCCTACGGTCCTGATCTCCCAAGCTCCTCTTTGAGGGTACAACTGTTGTGTAATTAGCTAAAGGACCTTGTGTGAGGAATGGCTTCTTCTCTTACAGGGTTTGACCAGTTTTGGGGTTTTTTTTTCCCCAGCCCCTCTCTCTCAGCTGTGACCTGTCCTTGCTGAGCTGTCACCATTCCTGTCTGCCTCCTGTCTTTCTCCGTGAAAACAGTTTGTTGAAACTGAAATGAGCAGAAGTCTTGGTTTCCTTGGTGAGGTATTTTACCCACCAGTGTTTTGATTGGGAGCTTTGCCATTGCAGCAACTCTTTCTATAGCATTTCCCGGTCACAGCACTAGGAATTCCTTCTGTTTTACCAGACTAGGACAGAAGCAAAGATCTAGTGAAAGAAATTATCTTACTCTATGAGTGCAGACATAGAAAATTCTACTTCCTGCACAGTACTCTTTGGAAATAAACTAACTTGCAGTTAATAACTATGCAGGAACTTTGCAACAGTTTGAAACCTGTCATTATGCTAACTGGATTTATAAACCAGGCTGATTCTACACACTTCAGGACCATTTTTAATTTATACAAATGCTGAACATAGTCTCCAGGAAAAAGTCAAGAGATTTGACTCAATCATTTGCTTGCTTAAGCATTTATTGTCATGTATTACCCTTTCCAGTAGCTCTCCAAATGCCGGGAGAGTTCCAATTGACATTGATTACTATCTTTTATTTTATCTTTTTTTTTTTTTTTTTCCTTCAACCAGACAGGTACATAGTCTAAAATATTACCTTTTTAATGGCAGCTCTTATGTTGGGAAAATTAACTATCCATTTTTTAATTGCAGCCATTTTGTTTTATTTGTCTGTATTCTCCTTTTTAACATTCCTAGAGCATGCAACAATATTGCAGGAAATGCTGAAGTTCTAGGGACCATTCAGGAAACACAGAATTTAACATAAGAACCAGGTCACAGCTTCCTCTGTGTGTAAAAATAAATGGAAAGAGGACAATTCATTAATTCATCACTTGGCATGGTTTGCTTGGATCTTTCTCCAGAGCTCACTGTGCTGTACATGCAATTTTTGAGGGAAGCAAATAGTTCATAGATTCATAGAATGGTCTGGGTTGGAAGGAGCCTCAAAGATCATCCAGTTCCAACCACCCTGCCAAGGACAGGGACACCTTCCACTAGACCAGGCTTCTCAAGGCCTCATCCAACCTGGCTTTGGACACATCTAAAGAGGGGGAAGCTACCATCTCCCTGGGCAACCTGTTCCAGTGTCTCACCACACTCACTCTAAATAATTTCTTCCTCATCTCCAGTCTAACCCTTCCTTCCTCAAGCTTCACTCCATTCCCTCTCACCCTATCACTACAGGCCCTGGTAAAATGTCCCTTCCCAGTTTTCTTGCAGGACCTCTTTCAGGGACTGGAAGGCTGCTGTAAGGTCTCTCCAGAGCCTTCTCCGGGCTGAACAGACCCAGCTCTCTCAGCCTGTCCCCATAGAGGAGGTTCTCCATCCCTCTGGTCATCTTTGTGGCTTCCTCTGAACCCACTCCAGCAGTTCCGTGTCCATCTTGTGTTGGGGGCAGCAGAACTGGATGCAGTGCTGCAGGTGGGGTCTGAAGAGAGCAGAATGGAGGGGCAGTCACCTCCTTCATCCTGCTGCTCACACTGCTTTCGATGCAGCCCAACTTTTGCAATAGAGAACTGTACAACTGGGGAGAAATGTACTGATTTTTTGTTTGTTTGTTTGTTTTTTCTTTTAATTTTTTCAAACCAGTAGCTCCATTCATTTTAGAAAGTAGAAGACAAACTATCTGCTAGAAATAAAACCTACTTTATTGGGTGCAAAACTATGTAGTAAGATTTTTCCACTTCTTTTCTGTGGTTTCAGAGTGAACTGTGGCTAAGTCTGTAATTCAGAGGTGTTTCTGGTATCTCTGTGTTGAGAATCAAGATGTCAGATGGAGAGACATTCTATTTTTGTTCCATTAATATCGGAGAGCATTACATCAAAGCAATAAACTCCTCTTGTAGCAACAGATGCAGCAACCCTGAAGCATATTTTCCCTCTTGTTACATTAGCGTTTAATTAAAGAAAACAACTAGTTGGAGGCACTTACTTTCTGTGCAATGTAATGAAGATTTATTTTGTAAGTGACCTTCACTGTATTAGCTGAATCAGTAATCAGTGAAATTAATAGAATAATCAAATTACATACAAACTCATAAATCATTGTGAATATGCTGTCAGAAATTCAGCTTTTCATCCATCCTATTGTTTCAGGGCTGTATTAAAAATTACATCTGCGGATTCCTGCCTTGATGGGGACTGAAATGGCATTTAAAGGCTGTGTATGATGGAGGGCTACCAGGCCAAAAATTTTCACAACTGTTAATTTAGCCATAATACAATTCCATGTCACGAGGGCAAAGTTGAAGTTGAGTATGGTGTTGTTGCTATCTTTCAGCAAAACTTGAATTATTGGTGGAGGCAGTCGCCAGTTAATTATAGTAATATCAGTTTAAATGTCTGTCATTTAGGGTTAATGGTATCAAAGAGTTGCCTTGTACTTGAAGTACAGTCAAATCATCTTCAATGGCCTATTGTATAAAAGTAATGTTAGCACAGTGATTCTTCTTTGCCATAAATTACCAGGATGCCACTTGGTTTCATGTTTCAGTTTCTCTATTTAACTCATTTTGGCAAGTTCTTACTAATCCTGCTGGTTTTCATGCTAGGCTGTTCTAGTAGGGATTTTGGCTCTCTGTAATTGTTCGGCACAACACAATCAAAATTCCTTTCCATTTTCATTTAAAAAGAGGATTTTTTTACTAACCTACTGAGAAAACAGGTCATGCCCTCGTGCACAGGATAGTGAGCTACTCCTGAAGAAAAGCAATTCACATATTTGTGCAGGCCAACCAAGCAGCAAAGTTCTCTCAAAGTACACTAGAAAAATAAAGTGCATGTATCAAAAAAGCTCTTGACTGTGCCTGAAGTCTAAGGAAAAATATAATTAGTAGATTTTAAGAAAGGAATCTTAATTTTAGTGAAGGTAATGGTGAGTTCTTACACACAACATGGAATAAATTTGTCTAAGTTGGTGTGAAAGCTCCTAGGATGTGCTTTGTCAGGCAAGAGGCCACTGGCTGCAGTGTTAGGGATAATAAGGCTGTAGCTCAAGGCTCTCTAGTAATTCTTCAGTGGACGTTTAACCTTTACGTCATCTTCAACAAGCTCCAGAAAAACCAAAGTTGTCATTCAGCATGGTGTGTATTCTCTCTGCTTTTGCATTGGGAGAAGAACTATTTATAGGGAGCTGAATCTTCTGATCAGGCCAGTAGAAAGTGATCTTGCTGACACTTCCTTTTGGAGTACAGCTCGGAAGAGATGCCAGTTGGTAACACACATCAGCCGTTTGCCGTGCTGAATTTCTGATTCATCACTGTCTAATATGACTTTTGAATGCAAATATGACTTCATTCTAGGAAGTCAGGTTTGGAGAGTGAAGATCTTGTTTTCATCCTGGGATCTATTCATCATCCATGAGCAGATTTTAGGTATTGGGTTTGTTTTGTAAGTGGAATGCTGCTAAGTATAGTTCAGTATAGTTTGAGAGACTGTCCTGTGAAGCTTCGCTATCAGTCCATGCACAGTCCGTGCTCTCCCTCAGCTTCAGACCATTTCCCTTGTCCTATTGCTAGACACCCTTATGAAAAGTCCCTCTGCAGCCTTCCTGTAGGAGGTAGTTCTGAGATCCTCCTGAGACTTCTGAACACCCCCAGCTCCCTTAGCCTATCCTGATAGCAAAGGTGTTCCAACCCTTGGATCATCTTTGTGGCCCTCCTCTGGACTCCCAACTGCTTTGTGTCCTTCTTATGCTGTCCAGTCTTAAATGAGTGGTGGTGCTAATGCACCGGTTTAGAGAGCTAAGGGAAATGCTAACACAAGCCCAGTTAACGACACAGGCTTTACAAAACTCTAGGCCATGCTTTATTTTGACTGTTTTCTTAGTGCCTTATTCAGAGGTTAAGATGTGTCATTAAAAAAGTGCTACAGTGTGCCCAGTGCTTTGCTTTGCCTATGATACAGGCTCACACTGATGACAGTTAGTTGTGATAGGAGTAACCTTTATTTTTTCTGATGTGTTTGCAGGCTGTGTGCTGTCTTTGGAGGTATCTATTGTCTTCGCCATCCTGTGCAGTGCCTTGTAGTGGACAAAGCATCTGGACGGTAAGGGTGATAGAGGTAACCTCCTCTTTGTGTACAAAAGACAGATGGAAAATACCTCAAGTCAAAATGAGAAAAAAAAAGATTCTTCAAAGATGCTCCTTGATATTAATAACAGATCAACCTTGATTAAAAGTAATTTGTGTATAGGTCCTCCAGAACAAGGAAAGTGGGTCTAGAGTATAGAAACTAAATTAATTTCCCTGCGATATTACTACAGCTCCTGATCACCCAAGCTTGGAAGACAAATCATTTCAGCTGCCGGAGGGCTGGTGATGAGTGATGTTAGTTTTCCTTGTGGCCTTACCTACCCTAATTGATTTTCATCAGATGACAACAAAGCCCTCTGTTATTGCATTTTTAAAAATGGAGCTCACCTAAAGACTCATCAGATTAATCTTTGCTGATAATGCATGTCACTCCAAGAGAAAAGACTTTAATGAGTTTTTAGGTAGATTGTTGTCATAAACTATGCTGCCCTCTTATCCTAGTATAAATTTTTTTACAACAATATCAGGCCTGGAGGTGGGTTTAAAGCTGAGCTAAGAAAAATCAACCTGGACTTTCTCCCACACAGAATTACACAATCACAGACCTAACCAGGTTGGAAAAGACCTCTAGGATCGAGTCCAACCTATCACCTAACCCTTCTAATTAACTAAACCATGGCACCAAGTGCCTCATCCAGCCTCCTTTTAAACACCTTCCAGGATGGTGACTCCACCACCTCCCTAGGCAGCCCATTCCAATGCCAATCACTCTTTCTGTTAAGAATTTCTTCCTAATGTCCAGCCTAAACCTGCCCTGGCACAGCTTGAGGCTGTGTCTTCTTGTTCTGTCCCAGGGTGCCTAGGAGAAGAGACCAACCCCACCTGGCTACAACCTCCTTTCAGGTAGTTGTAGAGAGCAATAAGGTCTGCCTTGAGCCTCTTCTTCTCCAGGCTGCACACAGCTCCCTCAGCCACTCCTCGTAGGGCTTTTGCTCCAGCTCCCACACCAGCCTTGGTGCCCTTCTCTGGACACGTTCAGGCACCTCAACATATTTCTTAAACCAAGAGGCCCAGAACTGGATACAGTAGCATTTTTCACACCTCTGTAAGTTGTCATGGTGTCTGTTATTCCTGTTACATGCATTCTATTGGTTATTAGTCTAAGTACAGACTTACTTTCTTGAGAGGCTTTTTTCACCTTGAGTTCTGGAATCAGAAAGTTTGTCTTTTCTACCTTCATTTTCTACAGAGCCTTATGTAGTCACATTTGATCAGGAGAATGAGTAGGTGAATGCTGTTTGCTGTCCAGTTGCACTGCACATTTGCTTCTTTGAGCATGGTAGTTTTAGCTAGATTTGTCATGACATGGGCAGGTAGTGTCTGTTTTCCCTGAAATCTTAGAAGCAGTAGATTCTATCTCTGTATTCCTTAAAGTTTTGAAGTTCATTGCAGGGTTTTGAACAGTGAGATGTATGTGTGATGGTATTTCATCATCAGTGCCATTGTTTTAAGTGCATAATTGGTATGCAAATAAAATTACAACCCCTTCTTAAATGACCTAATTTATTTTAACAGTAATATTTGATCTTTTACTGTAGGCAGCTTTATTTTCCAATAATGGAACACACATACAGTATTGTCTAATAATACATTATATAATGTTATTTAAACAGTAAGGGACTCTTTCAGAGGGACAAAGTTTATAGCTGTTAGCAACTTCCAGATTGCACTTTATAAAGATCTTAACTGGTCAATAGTGCTGTTTGCCCCAGTTCCCAGTTTATTTTGTAAATTAGTAAGACCTTTGAAATGAGCATTTTCTTTGTTAAGATTCTTTGTATTCCAAAAAAATGGTGGACAGCTGCTTTTCCTTTAACCTGCTTTCATGTTTTGAATCCACTAAGTTACTAGGATTCCAGGTGGGTTGCAAGTGGCTTTTTTTAGGCTATTAGGCTACTTCAGTGGTTCACTTAGGCCATTTTCACTTAAAACTGGAGGACAGATATTTGAGGTGCAGAATTGCTGACATATTTTTAAAAGACTTTCAGTATTCCCAAAGTATTGGTCAGTTAATAATGCATTTATCTGGTGCTAAAACCAAAGAAGCACAGCACATCCAGCTTCCCAGGTCACCTGCCTTTTCCTCAGAGCGATCTGCCTGCTTCTCTTGTCTCGTTTTAGGTCTCCTGTAGTTTCAAAGCAAAGCATTTTACAAAGTAGCATTTCTAAATCAAAATCAATACAAATCAAACCCCACATCCATATAGAAGAGGAGGGAATTGTCAGACTTCTTTGAGATGATGAAAATAGTGCAGCCTAGGTCAAAATACGTTGAGAGTATTTTCAGTCTTTTTTTTTCCTAATAATTATTTTAGTCTCAAACACAATTTTCACCATCTGTGAAAAGGTCACCTGGCCTGCTCAGGGAGGTGGTGGAGTCACCATCCCTAGAGGTATTCAAGACTGGATGAGGCACTTAGTGCCATGGTCTAGTTGATTGGATAGGGCTGAGTGATAGGTCAGACTGGATGAGCTTGGAGATCTCTTCCAGCCTGGTTGATTCTATGAAAAGATGAACTTCTTTGCCCCAGGTATATATTTTTATTCAGCTGTATTCTCCTCTCTTGATTTTCTTACACCTTCTTCTTGCTAAGTCTTTTCTTTAGAGTGTTACTTAGCAAACCATCCAGTTTGTTCCTTACACCATCTCTATTTCCTTTCCCTTCTGCTTCTTTCTTCACGTTATCTCCTTCCTTACTGTGTACTCCCTCCTTACACCAGTTCTCATTTCCTCTTGTCTTTGGGCTTCAGTCTTTTGCCTAATAAAAACCAGCTATCACATTGTTAATGATGGTATTTATGAGTTACTGAGCTTTTGAGTCAACAGGCCATTAATAGTAATTGGGAATAGACAAATTCATATCTCGTTGTCAGGACAGCTGTCTGTGTAGCATCAGAGGCAGCTTGGTTACAAATAGGTTGAACTCACAACAGTAGAAATCCAGTCAAATTGTTCACTATTCATTATTATTTTATAAGCATCTTCCGTAGGCTTTGAGACTTAATCTTATTGCAGTTACTTTATAGCTAATTTTAATATTAACGTATCCTTACAGCTACAGCCTTGATTTTCCTCTCAAATTCTTTGTTGATAGCTTAATTTGAAGTCCCTAAATATGGCCAAAGTTTATTCCAACTGCTTTCTAGACATGGCTAACATTCTCTCTAGCACAAGAAAAATAAAACCCCATTCAATATGTAGTTGGATGCTTTTCACCTTTTTTGCTATCCTTAGCTGTATGTCCAGAGAACAGTTGAGTTCACCCCAAACTTTGCAATTATTTTTATCATTTCATTATCATCCTTTTTATAGTATATGGAAATAAGATTCAGGGAAGACAGTGTGAAAGTACAGAAACTCTTAGACATACCTATTTTAATCCACTTGAAATTTTCTGGGGTTTAAGTATCGTGTCAGATAAAATCTCCTGGTTTAATATGTATGCAGAGCATCCTGAGCTCTTGCTAGAGCTTTGATGGTCACTTAAACAAACTCCACCTCATATTCCTCAGGTTGCAGAAAAGCCACACTGAGTGTATTTGTGATCGTGATTTTTCTTTTTGGTGTTTATTTTCTCCTGTGGGTCACTTTATTTTGGGTACACAGGACAACATTTTAAGTCACATTGCATAGATTGGACTAATAATGCTGGTGGCCATTTTATGTTGCTCACACTTTACCTGTGCTTCCAATTACATACTTGTGGCTCAAAACCAGAAAAGATATGATAAATGGAAATTTATACATCTGTAATAAAAAGATATAGCAAACAGCTAGTAATTTACATATCTCTCTTGAAATATTGCATACTGGCTTTGTCAGTGCTGCTAAGTCCATTTCAAGGATGTCGCCCTTAGTCCATTAGTTTGGATAATGAGCCCTATAAAGTACATTTATAACTCGTGGCACTGCAAGGAGATGGATTCTAATTTTCATCCTTTTATCTAGACACATTGAAAGAAGGTCAATGGAGGGTTCTGTATGATTCATTGTCCCAACACATATCAGATGACAGAGACCTGATAATGTCAGTGCATAAGTGTTTTCCATATTTGGAAGCAGTACTTGAAAGAAATGCTCTCAGCATCACCCTTTGAAGTAAAGTGGAGGCTGAAATTAAAAGTGCTATCTCTTTTTCTGCTTAAAATCTTATCAAACATATGACCTGATAGCTATTTCTGAACAAAGGAGAGAAAACAACACTTAGCAGGAAAGTAAAATGTGTGTCGTTGCTTTTGCTGGCTTTGAGTGATGCAACATGACATTTAATCAACCTTTCCCCTTCCATAACGTTTAGGGGGGTGGCAGGGGAAATTGTTCCATAAACAATGAGAAAGGTTATAATTAGAAATGAACTGTAGCAGCTTGACTTCCTTGTTTATTTGCAGCATTCAAATGAGTGCTTGAGAATGAAATCAGTTAGGCTAACGCTAAGGAAAACTTCTTAAAGTTGCAAGCAAAACACATGTTGATCAGAATGTGGTTGAAACTGTGTGAAGAAAGCTGTGTTTGGGGTAAACAATAATTGTACCACAGGACTTCAGCTAATTGCTGTCCTCAAGTTCTGCTGAGTATAGGTGTGTATAGGTGTTATAAAAACCTGACTGATTGCCATAAAGCTCTGACATTGTTACATAGGTGCTGTGTGCACCCTGCTGCAGCTCTCATTTAAGACTACAGAGGTTTGCTAAAGCTAGTGGCAGCCAATTGCTATTATTCACTTAGGTGAGATCAGTGCCATTTTCATGTACAAATGTCACTGTTATCAGTTTATCTTTTTGCAGTGACCAATTTATTGATGTCTGATATCATCTGTAATGGCATTGCATATAAATATATGCATATATCTATATATACAAGGTGGAATGTGCAAGGCTAGGATTTAGGTACCAGTTTCAGTTGAGTTGTGTTAGGGGTTCACATGTTAAAAGAAATGTGCAGCTAATTTTTTTTGAAAGGATGTGCTCTATGATTCAGTTTCCAAACCTTACACATGCTTTTGTTACCTTACATCTACATTTCTTTGATGTATCATGTTTTAACAGATGCAAAGCTATTGTGGATCATTTTGGACAAAGAATAAGTGCTAACTATTTCATTGTGGAAGATAGTTACCTTTCAGAGAGCATATGCACAAATGTGTGTTACAGGTATGTACTGAAACAGTAAACATAGTGAAGTCCTTTAAATAATAATGCAAATTAAATTGAAGAGATTGTTGTCTCCTGCCTTATTTTTAGAGTTCAGCTCAATTCTGTGCATAGCTTTTCTCTTCTATATACTCGAGGGCATGCTGTATACTCTCTATCTTCAAGTTCTCTTAAATTGGCCCCTAAAATATAGTCTTTTTTCCCCTTATAAAAAATTCAGCGGTTCTAAGTGGATCAGGTATTTGGTGTTTGGAAGGTGGAGGTACCTGTTGCTGTCCTCGCTTTAGATTTTTTCAGGTTTAGAAAAGGATTAGAAAGTATTTTCTCTGATCTATGTTCTTGCCAAGAGCATTGGACATGCTGACTCTGTCCTCAAAATATCACAGCTAAGATATTAGCAAAATTGTAGTAGTAGGAGGATTGATGAGAAACTTAAGCTTATGAACTCCACCCTAGTATATTGGCCCTTAATCTGAAGTGTCCTATGCTGTCTAGAACACAAAGGGTCTTGTAACACATTGCTGCTAATCTTGGTCAAGTAAAAGCAGTTTTTGACTGCCAGAAGGATACTGAAGCTTTTTTATATAATGGCCCTGATTTATTCAGAATCTACTTTTCTTGTTGAAAACACCACATGAATGTTCCAGCTGTTTTCCTGCTTCAGCAACAGGCAAAATACCCCACAATCAATCCTGTTAATAATGATTATTGTGTGTAGTTTGAGTTTGGCAGTGCTACGAATCCAGATTGCTGTTTTGTTCATTTTTGTGAAAAGCCATAACTGTTTCATGTCATTATAGGCAGATCTCCAGAGCAGTGCTCATTACAGATCAGTCTGTACTAAATGCAGATTCAGAGCAACAGGTATTTATCAATTTTGTAGCACTTCTCTCTTCATCCATTGTATGTATTAATATTTGTTTGTTGGTATGAGCTTGAATCCACTTTTAGTCAGCTATCTGTACTGATAATTAATTCATCAGTCTCTGAAAGACTATTAGAAATTCTGTTTGATTTTAGGTTTCATCTAACTTGGGTTTCCCTGTTTGTTTCACACTCTATTCATTTGCAGTTTCTAAGCTGCCATTTTTAAGGTAGTTCATTTTGCTTACTTTTTAATAAATTATTACCCTTAGTAATATATTAACAATTATTCCTCTTATCTAGACTTTGTTCAAAATTATTTTGGTTTGGTTTGAGTTTTTTGTCATTAATACTACTGTTCAAAGCTCTTGATGCTGTCAAATCCTTCTTTAAATGTTTGTACTTCTGCAGTCTTTGAAGATCTTCATTTTAAAGGATATTAATGTGCGAAGTTTCTTCTGTATGTTAAATAGGATCTGCAAAGTAAGAACATACATGACAGGGAGGTCTCTTCTTCCCAAGTCTTGCTACAAGCAGTCCTGCATAGCAGTGCTCCAGTCTTCTTGTGTAACAGTGCTCTGCCCAGTGTTCAAAAATGATTTTGCACTCTCTTACCAACAGAGTTTCCACACTGCTATCTGTTATCCTTTTGGGAAGGGCTGTGATATGAGGCTTTCTTTATGTTCTACTGCTAAAGACATTCCTGACAAAGGTGGCTTTGTCAGGACCTGGTAGACCTGGTAGAAATTCTTGAATGCTCGAATTTTGCAGGGTTGATTGTATAAACTGTTACTAATAAACTGGAAACCAAAATTATAGAACTACCTTGTTTTTCTTCTTTTCTCAGAATCATGTTGATTGTCTCGTGCTCCATGTTCCTTTGCTTTAACAGAAGTTGTTCTTTCTGCTTGGTAGATTTCCATTTTGACAGTGCCTCCTGTGGATCCAGGAAAACCTGCAGTTTGCGTCATTGAGTTGTGTTCCTCCTCTATGACATGCATGAAGGACACTTGTAAGTGCAGAATACATGTAACCTTAACTATGTTTTTCCCTTTGACTCTTTCATTTATGAAACAAAGTTTAAAATAAGTGCTTAGCATTCCTCTGCTGCCTAAACCCAGGCTGTTACCTGAGAAAACACTAGGTACTGGGTTACTGTGATGAGCAGATGAGAGAAATAGTTACAGAAACACAGAATGTTAGGGGTTCAAAGGGGACTTCAAAGATCATCAAGTCCAACTCCCCTGCCAGAGCAGGATCACCTAGAGTAGGTCATACAGGAATGCATCCAGGCAGGTCCAGGCAGGTTTTTGAAAGTCTTCAGAGAAGGAAACTCCACAACCTCTCTGGGCAGCCTGCTCCAGGGTTCTGTCACCCTCACAGTGAAAAAGCTTTTCCTTCTGTTCCCATGGCACCTCCTGTGGTCCAGCTTGCACCCATTGCCCCTTGTGCTATCATTGGACATCACTGAGCAGAGCCTGGCTCCATCCTCCCAACGCTACCCTGCACATCTTTATCAGCATGAATGAGGTCACTCCTCCAGCTCCTCTGCTTGAAGCTAAAGCGCCCCAGCTCCCTCAGCCTGTCCCCATAAGAGAGATGTTCCACTGCTTTCAGCATCTTTGTGGCTCTGTGCTGGACTCTCGCAAGCAGTCCCCTGAGGTCCTTCTTGAACTGAGGGGTCCAGAATTGAGAACAGTATTCTAGATGTGGCCTCACCAGGGCAGAGTAGAGGGGCAGGAGAACCTCTCTGGACCTCCTAACCACAGTCCTTCTAATACACCCCAAGATGCCAGTGGCCTTCTTGACCACAGGGCCACAGAGTCCAGTGGCTTTATTTTGCAACAGTTGTTTGCTGGTTTGTATGGCTTAGGAATCACACAATCAAACTACAAGATTCTTGTTGTATTCTTTTTTTTTTTTTACATTTACAGATGATAATTATTTAAAGTCTTATTGTGATTTCATGGTAATAAAGTAGATTGTTCTTTGTTTCCAAATATTTACTTGCCTATGAAAGAAAAGTGAAATAAATAATGAAGTCATTAAAAGTTATGTTTCCTGCTTAATAAAAATTCCCCAACCCTGTAATGAAAAAGTTTGTGCTATAAAGCATATTGTTCATATTTGTCCCCTAAATAGCTTATTTACTTTATTTAAGGGTAGGAGGAAATGAAACTGCAGAAGGATTGATGGTCAAGTAGCCATAAATGATCAGTTTCATGAGAATTTCTGTGGTGGTGAACAATTAAGATTTCTGCTATTTATTTGTCTCTATAGATTCTTTTCCTTTAAGTAAAGAAGGTATTGTATTCCTGGATGAAATTTGTCCTCTTGTGTTGAAATAACGAAAGTTCCATCTTAAGTCTAGCTGAGTTCTAGCTGTGGGCCATATTTCATAATTTTTATAAAAACTTTTACATCATTATCTGTAAATGGGTTTTAACCTGACTGATTTCCCCTTCAAACAATTATTTAGGATAAGTATACAAATACATCTGCTCTTTGATCACCCTGCAGAAATGACAGGCACATCATCTGTATTGCCAGCTGAGTGGAACCAAACTCCTTCACTTGCCCTAAAAATTGAGACTGTAATGATGAAATCATGAACTAAACTCATCGTTCTTCTTGCTAGAAGAATTACTTGAAGACAAATGTTGGCAACCACTGTAACTAATGCAGTTATACCTGAGTAAATCAAATATAATCAAAATGTATACTGATGACTGTGACTCGTAGCCATAACCTTAAAAAAAGAAAATTAGAGAAAGTAAATGACATGAACTTTAGTGATTTATAACTGGATTTTTGAGGAAATAATAGATTGTATTGCAATGCTTTGGATAGTTACAGGGAGGTTACAGGGAAACTTTCTTTATCACCACCTGTTCCCTTTTACATTTTTTATTAGTACATGCTCCTTTTATACAAAAGATTTGGGTTGGATTAAAGAAAAAAAATATTTTTATATCATCTCTGTGCAATCTGAAAAGAGAAGCACGAAGTGTTAAATTTCTGGTCCTTCTGGAGTCAGTGTCAAACTTTCTGTGATGTAACTACAGCCTGGATAGCATAGAATGGCTTAGGCTGGAAAAGACTTCAGAGATCATCTACTGTAACCTCCCCACCATGAGCAGGAATCCTCTCAACCAGACTCAACTGCTCAAGGCCTCAGCCAGCCTGGCCTTGAAGGCATCCACAACCTATTCCAGAGTCTCAGCACCCTCATACTTGAAGAACTTCTTCCTAAGATCCAGTCTAACTGGATCCAGTCTAACTGCCTCAGCTTCAGACCATACCCCCTTGTTTTATGGCTAGACACCCTTATGAAAAGTCCCTCTACAGCCTTACTGCAGGGTCCCTTCAGATATATCACACAAGATATGTGTGGTGTATTTGTGCCTAATGACACAAATACAGAATGTCATATCATGTGGATAGAGAATGTGCAATTAAGTTGATGAGAAATGTACAGTAGTGAAGAAAAAAAACTTCTCCATGATTCTCTGTCAGATAATTCGCTGCTGCTAAGTTTCCATACAACTGTCCAGTGCCAAATGAGTCCCTTAAAGTCCCTTTTATAAAGAGTTCTAAGTTGAGGCTTTTAGGCATCTGAATGAATGGGTGTAAAATCAGGTGGCATAAAGTGCCAGAGTGGCTGGCTCTGTATCTGAATGGAGACCAACAGAGAAGAGACCAAGGGTTGCATCAAGTCATTTTTTCCAAGGAGTCAGCAATTTCACTAGTTTGCAAAAGAGAACAAATAAAGGACTGGTATGTTCTGTAGGGAATCTGTTTAATAACTTTATTTTCAAGAGAATGAGTGCATTAGTACAAATGTAATTGTGAGATCTGCATTATGCCAGCAGAACTGGGAATTTTCACAAGTGCAGAATTGGATTCAGTGGCAGTGATTTTTCCCTTGCTGCAACATGAATTTTAATTAATTATTCTGTTCCACAAATGTGGTCTCTGTGAATTGTTTCTGGCATGTACAGACCACCTCTTGTGCAAATTATTAGAAATCCTTCCTAGCCCACCTCACCTAATTTCATCCTTACCCAAACACAGAACTGTTGTTTCTTTCATCCAGGAAGAAGGTGGACAAATAAAATGCAGAGCTATTCCATTGTGTTGTACCAAGCGATTGTTTAAGTCCTAAGTTACATCACAGAACAGCTTTCTGATACTCAGCAGTGCTTATGTTTCAGTTCTCTCCAGTTTGTCAGACTGTGTCAGTGTTCCTCATCTTCTTTGTTCTCCATGTGACTGGAGAGAAATAGTTAACTGCCAGCCCACTTGAGCTGCCACTAACAACATGCATCTATTCACATTTACTGTAGTACAAACAAGAAAAAGGGAAGTCTTGCTCAAACCTTTTACTAAGTGGAGAAAGAGAGCTTCTTGTTTACTCCTGTACAGCCAGGCTCAACTCTGAGCAGCCCAATTCCTAAATTGCCACTCAGTCCCAATTTAGCTCTTCAGGGAGTAGTGATAGTTGTGGGTTTAGTACGTTACTGAGTTATTGGACTGTCAACACTGATGACAACAGTCTGGGGGTCTGTAGAGGTCGTTAAGGACAAATACAGTGTGTTAACCAGATCCTTACTGCTGCTTTTCCTGGTATCAGTAGACATCATTTCATAGGCCAACATTCTGTCTGTCTGCACTGCTCAAGTTAAATCACACTCCAGCTTACCGACAATTATGGGGTGCCTTGAGAAAAGTTCTCTGTGTGCTGGATTGCCATGCTGTGGTAGTTGTGTGGGTTAAAGGGAGTGATTGATATGAAGAACAGTGATTTCCTAAAGCCTTTTAAAAATGTAAATGATACTTCTATAAATCTGTGTTTTGGTGATTGTAATTAGTCTGTGTTCTCTTTTAACAGATTTAGTCCATTTAACCTGTCCGTCAACTAAAACTGCTAGGGAAGATTTAGAACCTGTTGTGCAGAAGTTATTCCATCTAAATACAGAAAAAGGTAAAAATAAGTAAAGCATTAAGAAATTATTTTGCATAAATATAATTTACTCTTGTAACTAAAGTATCTGTTACAGAACAACTGAATCTTTCATGACAGTCAGTGTATGGTCAGCTGCTATCCAGATAGCAGTATTTCAAAGCAAAGGGATTTTTGAGAGTGAGAGTGGTTGTGTATCATGATCTAATGTTCCAAAACTCCTTCAGCTGTGGTTTGACTTCAGGATACAAGGACCATGGCTACAAGTGACTGGGACCTTCCTGATTTTTCACACTTTATTAGTTCTCAGCGTGCCTTTCAAAGGTGCAGTAGTGAAAGTATATATTTTGGAATCTTTTTTACACTATCCTGTTTTTATTGATTTGTATAACTTGGGTATCCCTAACAAAATTAGTGATCTGCTCTTCTCCTCTGCGTGCCAGATGCGCTCAGTGCTGTGAGCTGTTTGCTTTTGTCTTCTCGTTCTATTACCACTACTCATCCTTTTGTTGCCCTCTTCAAGTACTTCCCTGTTCACTGTTTTCAGCTGAAATTCTCTGCATTCTGCTTTAAGCAGTGGAAGCATAAAGTTGTGACACACTGCAGTGTTACCAGGAAGACAGGTTTCCAGTAATCTCCAATAATTAATAATTTGGCCCTAAATTCAAGGAAACCTTGCCAGCTACTTTAATGAACTTTGACCTTGAGCTGGACAGTTTTACAGTCCCAGAGGAGAGGAGCCACTGACAAAGCAGTTGCTGCCTAGAAAAAAGTTGTCCCTAAGATACTTTGAGCTAATTCCATGGAAGTATTTTAATCCTGAGATTATTCATGTAATCATGCCTCTAGGCAATGCTTATGGAATAGGCACACATAAAAGCTGTTGCTGTGTTCTAACCCTGGCAAAGCAGGGTGCTCCTGTGAGCAAACAATACTTAGCTGTCACTGGAAGTGGTTGTGCTCACATATATGCAAGTAAGTAAGATGTGAAAGTATTCTGTGATATTTATAATTGTTTTGCTTGTCATATTTGCAGCATGAATTCAGGTAGAATTTTCTCCTGTTGAAAAAAGCTAAATGCAGTCTTTAATGTAGCCAGTCCCTCCTCCTTTCCTCTCAGGCTTCTGTAATCAAGAACAGCATTTCATTAAAGGCTTGAGTTCAGCTTTTCACAAGTTTGTTTCCATGTGTTCTTTTCTGGCTTTACATCTTTTTTCCTCTAGCTCTCAGTAAAGACACAAATACCTTATTGTTTTTGTTAGACAACAGAGTGCTTCTAATAGAGAGTAAAATGTTGTATAGTATGCATTGTCGTTCCTGCAGTTTTGTGGCTTTTTTTCTTCCAGGAAAATCATCTTTGACATCCCAAAGATGTAAATGTTGTACTGGGTTTTCAGTACAAGAGCCTCTACAAGTCGAATGTGTGGGATACACCTAGGATTTATTAATAGAAGACTGTGTTAGGTTGGAGAGCTGCAAAGACTTTTTGTGTTGATGTTTGTTAATTGAAAGCCCACTAATTCCAGCTTTTAATATTTAACATGTCTTAAATTTTCAAGGCAGTGCCATGTGTTTCAAAGACTGGGTGAAGAAAAGATTAGCTTGCAGTTTAGTGTCTTCTAATCATTTGGGAGGGGGTTGGCATTAATCTTAATGTTTAAAGTGATCCAGTTTTGAAATGATATATTGTTTAGAAACTGCCTGAAATTCTTCTGTAGAAACTGTGTGATCATAGGGGTCCTCAGGTGCACTGAGGCACTGAGAAGCTAGTTTTCACTGACACATAGGCCTTTTTATCATCAGGATGAGGTAGTGGTCGTATTTTAATTAAAATGTCAGAACAAATACTGTTGGAGTTATTGAAAATGAATCACCAGATAAAGTGAGCACTGGGCCATGGCAGGTCAAAGAGGCAAAGTCACCTGGAGAAGAGGACTCCATTCATTTTCCTGCCTAAATGAGGAAGAAGTAACTTTTATGAGCAATGTGAACTTTTAAATATATTAAAGAGCATCTTGCCCTGTATTAAGGCTCAGACTTTCACAGGCTGATGAATTTAATTTATATTTCAAACTGCTCAGTGTGGTTAGCACCTATTTTTTAAAAAATATTTGACAGTTATAGAAAGATACTGAAGAAATGGCCTAGATTTATCTCTTTTTTTTCCTAATTCAACTGCTTGAAAATACTGTTTTGAATGGTGTTGTTATATAGAAGTTTATTCCTTGGAAAGAAGTGAATCTCACAAGGTCTTTTACAAGCTTCATTTGTTTTGGAGGAGGTAAAATACCAAAAAGGGGACAGCAAATATGCCAAACAAATAGTATCTATTAAGCTAAGAATCTGTGTTGTGTATTCCTCCATTGCATTCTGCACTCTTAGAAAATGACCTTCATCATCCCTGAAGTTTTTCTCCCTGTGTGTAGAGGGAATGTGCAGAGCAACTGTAAGAAGGTACAAATGAGGAACAAGCAGGATGTTGTTGGTGATCCTTTTGTATTCCTCTCAACTATGAGTGCTGTAGCGTAGTGCAAGTCCTCCATAAGCACAGATAAGTAGAACTTCATTTCATTTAGCAGTATTTCCACAGTTCAGAGATTCTGCACACTGCATAGCCCACTTCTGGGGTTTGGTAATTCTTTATCTGGAGTTAATTTGAGAGAGGGATATCCTTTGTGGGTTTTCCTTTGACATTTCTTTTATTTAAGCCATGACCATTAATTAATCTCCTCAGACTGGCTTGGAGTCATTCAATCGTAGAGCACACAAAGGTCTGCTAGGAGAATGGTTCCCATACAAAGATAAACTGCTAAATGAGGAAGAGGGAGATGTATACATCAAAAATATCTTTGCACATGGAATGCAGTAACTTCAAGTTGGCACAGCCCAGGGAGGACTTGTTCAGTCCATCATATGCTGATGGAGCATATCCAGAGTGAGCCAGATAAGATGAAGTGGAAGGTGTTAAATATAGACTGAGTTTCTTGGTAGTATGTATTTAGGTGATAATTGGTTCTTACGTGGTGTAGTGTGTACAGAGTAAGTGGTTTGAAAGGAAAGTGTGATGAAAAGTAGCTTAGAAAAGAAGAGAAAGTAAAACTAATTGGCTTTTTGAAGAAATAAACTTCATTCTCTTACAGTAATTCTGTGTTAACAGCAGACTTTTACTATGCTAGATTGTGTATTTGCCTTACTACATGTGAAGACTGATTACAGAGAACATTCTTTTTTTTCTTTTCAGAGACTGAAAATGAAGAAGCAGGAAAACCTAGAGTCCTCTGGGCAGTCTATTTTAACATGAGAGATTCTTCAGGAGTTGAGAAAGATTCATACAGTGGCCTACCCTCAAACGTTTATGTCTGTTCTGGACCAGACTCTGCTTTAGGAAATGACTGTGCTGTCAAACAGGTGGGGCAGATCCCTGGGTTTTTGGTTGCAGAACTTAAATGTTAAAGACTTAAGGAAGTCCAATATAGTCTCCTTTTGTTCTGGGTCATTCTGCTTTATGCTAGGTAATTAGTACTAATACAGCTATAAAACTTCACAGCTATACATGCAGCAAAATCTTCCTTAGCGTGGAAAGTGAATGTCAGAGGGATTGAGAACAGAGGGAACTTGAGAAAGGTCATGTGATCCAGTAACAGTAGGAATAGCAGATTTAAGTACCTGAACTGGTAAAGGAATCTGGAAAGCAGCAGTACCTGAAGATGGTGATCTTGGTAAAACAGTTGCTTTGGAAAGGAAAAATTGTCAAGTAATTCAGAAATGTAACTGATGACTCCCCAGATATGTTGTCTTTCACCTATAAGGTTACAGAGGAGGTGTAGTAGTAGAGAGAAGCACTACAGATCAAAGGTGAGAGAAGCCTGTCTGCAGCTGAAGTTAGAAGGATCACCAAAGTAACTTAGTGCCTGCAGGACATAGTCACAAACCTAAAACCTTCTGGGGAAAAAAAAACCCAACAGCATAATTACTGACCTGATTATGTTATCTGTCTCAGTTTACTCACTGTTTGCCTTACCATCACTATAAGTTAAAAACATGATGGTGTAATTGTGTCTCTGAGGGAAGTCAGGGGAATGCCATTCTGTTTGTGACCTTGAGATAGTATTTGATAACAAAATCACACTTAGTTCTTTTTTTTTAGTTCTTAGTGTGTTGGTGTCTATGTATCCAGTTCCTTCTAACTAGAATCCTGTACAGAGAACTTGCCTATGAGCAGGCAAACCATGCCAGTACTCAGTGTACGACAAACTGCTAGTGCTTTGGAACTGGAGGTGAAGAGTGAAGGCTCCCTGAACAAAACCAGATAGATGGACAGATTGTGAAATACCCACTTCTGTGCAGGCAGCAGGCAGAATATGCAGGGACACCAGGCTTTCAATAGTAAATACACAGAAATTCAGAAAAAAACTCCTAGCATTCAGGAGTCTTTGCAAAGGTTTTGTAGGATATTTGTTCCTCCTAGACTTGTTAGACAAGGTTTTCAAATTAGAAAACCATGATTTAGAAGTAGAGAATAGGAAATTTTGTGTATTTTTTTTCATATATAAATAGTTGTAACCATTTCTACATGGGTATGGAAGAGTGAAATGTAGGGAGCAGAATGAAAAATGAAATTGAACGGAGAGTAGACAGGGTCATTTAAGCAGTTAATAGCAGAGTCCTGCATCCCCATGCTGGTGATACACATCCACTGCTGGTGGGCAGTGAAGTTTATCACTAAAAGCTGTTTGGTACACGCTCAATGATGTATTAATCTGAAAACAATTCCCTCTTGTCCAGGAGTCCACATCATGTAATCAGCCTTTGCATCTGGCATTAACTGACCCTACTGTCAGCTTTCTCAGTGCAGTGTCTAGTAGCAGTATGAAGATGAAATGCATTCCTGCCTGTGTGGGAGCTCTCCTCACAGGTTGTCTCTAGGGCATAGTTTACTGAATAGACAAAATCAAGAGGCAATATTCCTTCTCCTCTTTAGAAATCTAAACCATAACTGTGATCTTCATCAACTGTCTCCATTTGCTTTAGAAGCTGAAGGACTTGATCAGGAAAACCTTTCTGGAAATGTGAAGTGCATTCAGTAAATACCTTCCTGAGTGTCTCTAACTGGTTTTTATTGAGAGGCACACAGATAGGTTCTTTGCACAAGCACATTTCATGCCAGTTAAGAAAGCTTTGTTCATTCTTGAGCTTTCGAATGGCTTTTTTGGCCTCCTTTGCTTGTAGAGAATGTCTGCTTCTCAAGAATTTTTAAGGTCATATCATTTTGGTTCTTGTTCTCCCAGGTTTTGTAGTTGTATTCTATATGTTGGACTCAGTGATCTCAAAGGTCTCTTCCAGCCTTAATGATTCTATGATTCTCTTCAGTGATTTTACTTTTCACTGCAGTCTCTTCAGTTGTCTGGTGGCCAGCCCCAGCCTGAACCCTTGGCAGTGTCTTACACAGTTCTCTTAAGTGAGGCACAATGTGTGCACAGAGGTGCTACAATGAAAGGATGGACATGGGCTTGAATAACTTCAAAATGTAGACAAATATACATTAGAATATTCCAGGGCATGAGAATATTTCTCACCTGAGCTATGTATGACTTGTTCAGAAAAACAGAAATGGATATTTTGGGGAAGGTTTGAAGAGGGAAACCACTGTAGATATGATGGAGATGGCACATATTAACTGTTTCATGAGTTTGCTCCATATGTGAAATGGATTCTTCTCTCTGTGAAGAGAGGCAAGATCTTTCCCATGCTTCTCATTTGGCTCCAGCTAGGGATGCTTTTATAGTGGAAAAGAGAATTTTCTTGTAAAAAGTCATTTTTGCTGTCCTCAACGCCATGTGGAATGCCCAACATTTTCTGCAAAGCCCTGGGCTGTGACTTGTAGAACAATGTAAAATGGTAGATCTCTTTTTCTCTCTCGAGGACTGCAAGAAGAAATGGAGTTCCCATGTGTTTACAATACTGTCCAAGTACAAAATCACCATTGGTTTGAAAGGACAGAAGTTAATCTTCAGTATCTGTAAAATATCAATGCAAGGCTCTCCATTTCATTTTATGCCTTTTTGTTTTTCTGAATAGGCTGAGACTATTTTCCGAGAAATGTTTCCTGCAGAGGACTTCTGCCCACCACCACCAAACCCAGAAGATATTATTTATGAAGAAGATGAAATTGCTCCAGAAGAGTCTGAATTCAGTATTTCACCAGAGACAGAACCTAAATCCTCAACTGAGGAAAGCAGTAGTGGAGGTGGTACAGCTGTTGAAAAGGAAGATGATGAAAAGTGAATTTAGCACTGTTAGTAGCCCACTCTTTGTAGAAGGAGGAGGAAGGGTAAGAAAAAGAGGTTTAAAACCCCCATAGCTGTATTATTTGCAATTGCCTTACTTTCTCCTTACCTTGAATTATGTTTCTTTGTCACATAGTTCAACTGAGAGCTGAGACATTTCTAAATAGGTCCACCAGATCCAGACATGTTTGTAGCTAAACAAAAAAACATAGATCAAAGCATTTAGATTTAAAATGCTAAAGTAGGATTCACAGTTTGTGGAGAGAACGTAGAATCAGAATTTGGTTTACATCATGGAAGGAATCCTCCATCTTTTATACAGGCAACAAGTCAAAACTAATGAGAAGAAAAAGTATGCAAGTTTGCTTACCAGTCAGAAGATGATCTTCTGATGCAACATATCAAAGTTCTGCTGAAAATCCTTGGATCAGTGCTAATTAAAGAGTTGAAGGTGAGCTTCACAACCTGTCCTGCAAAGTGGTTCTATGAATGGAACTAAAAGGCAATGATATTGACAGTTCTGGAGTTGCTTTAGGATATGTAATAAATGTCATGTATAATTCATACAAAGGAAAATTTCTTGTATGGTTTTGAAACTGATACTATAAGTTAGCAGCAAATATAATTCAGTAGATGATCCTCACATTGAACTGTTCTACATTCAAATTTCTGTGATTACATCTACTAGGTCACACTTTTCAACTAGTGACTTAATTTACTGTAGTCAGGAAAACAGCACAATTTAAACTTAATGCTAGATTGCCCAACAAAATATAAACTCATAACTGGAGTATACCTATGGTTATGTTTACTGGGTTAGTTGCAGTATTTCAGCCTTTTAATAAGTCCAAGAAGCTTAGATTATTATTAACTTAAGTTTTTTTTTGTGGTGGGGAGAAAGTTCAACTGATAATTCCAAAGGTTCAAATTGATCCCAGTTAATAGGATTAAAATTAGTGTGACAGCTGTAAATTATGCCTTTTGTAATGATAAATCATAAAGCATTTATACAGTAAAATCTATTGAAGTATTTATAAGCCTAGTTTGTATGAAAGATTACAACATGAGAAAGCTGTTATAGATGACTTGAGAAACTTGCACTTCTGAAAATGCTTGAAATGAGATAGTCAGAAGATAAAAAATATTTAGTATTTACTTAAATCTTTACCCAATAGATCAGAAGTATAAATATAGAGATCAGTGAGTTTTGATCAGTGAGCTGAGATTTAAACCTCTATGTAAACTTAGAGTTCTAGCAGTGCTTCAATACTGTAGGTAAATAAAAAGTGCTGGAATCTTCAGCACTGCCTGAACTTGACTTCTGAACCAGGCTTTTGTACGGTTTTGTGGTGCACGTGCTGCCTTTGAAATGGCTTCATGCCAGAAAGGTCAATTTATTTATTTTTTTACAGCTTCCCTTGGCTTGCAGCCTAATACCCTGTCCAGTTTGCATTTCAAAGCCCAGTTTGTGTTTGCATTGTTTATTGGCTAGGTACCATTGTGTCTATAGTTCCAACAGCTTCAGAAAAATAAGTAGTTGAAACGCGCCCCATGTTCAACATCAGTTAGCTCTGGATGCTTGTGACTGAGCAGTTTTTTATATCTAGTCCTCAGCAGACTGCCTCAACTAGCTGTAGTTTGTGTGTCTTGGAAAGCATGTCTGTGTGGTAATTGTATGTAACAGCTACAGACCTGTAAGAGGACAAAGTGGAGGACCTAGTCCCTGATTGTCTTTTGGTAGTGGGCATCACAGCTGAATTTTTCATCTTCTGTGCTTACAAGGAAATCGTGTGATGAAAATTAAAGGCTTGCTTGCAAGTGCATTTGTCTGTGTTTTCTTTTCAGTTACTCAAGGGAAGCAGTTCAGTGGTTAGCTGAGATGTCCTGAGGATTCTGTTGTCTACTTTCAATCATGATGATGTATAATAAGGCCAAAGCTTAGCTGAGGGACAGTGTATCTAAATAAGGTACAGAATCTTGTCCAGAAGAACCTGAACAAACTGGAGAGGTGGGTCCATGTGAACCTCTTGAGGTTCAACAAGACCAAGTGAAGGGTCCTGCACTTGGGTTGGAACAATCCTTGTTATCAATACTGGCTGCAGGATAGAAAGCAGCCCCGTGGAAAAGGACTTGAGGATACACATGAACCAGCAATGTGCACTTGTAGCCAAAGGCAGCCTGGACTGCATGAAAAGCTGTGTGGCCAGCAGATGCAGAGGAGCAATTCTGCCACTTTGATCTGCTCAGGTAAGACCTCACCTGGAGTACTCTGTCCAGCTCTGGAGCCCTCAACACAGGAAAGACATGGACCTGATGGAGTGTGTCCAGAGGAGGGATACAGAAATCATCAGGGGGCTGGAACACTTTTGCTACAAGGACAGGCTGAGAGAGCTGGGGTTGTTCAGCCTGGAGAATAGAAGGCTCCAGGGAGACCTAATAGCAGCCTGCCAGTACCTGAAAGGGCTACAAGAAGGCTGCAGAGGGACTGTTTGCAAAGACCTGCAGTGACAGGATGAGGGACAATGGTTTAAAGCTGGAGAAGAGCAGATTTAGATTGGATGTTAGGAACAAGTTCTGCACCATAAGGGTGGAACATTGGAACAGGTTGCCCAGCAAGGTAGTTGAGGCCACATCCCTGGAGATACTTAAGGTCAGGCTTAACAGGGCTCTGAGCAGCCCAGTCTAGTGGAGGATGTCACTGCTGACTTTAGAGGAGTTGGACTGGATGACCTTTGGAGGTCCCTTCCAACCCAACCCATTCCATGATTCTATGTTAGCAAGGTTCAGTAAAGCAGTATCTTGGTGCTCCATGTCTGACTGAGGCAAAGTTGGGAAGTACTGCAAATCTGATTTTAGATCAGATGGAATCTACAAGTTGGAAGCTATGACTTCACACTACATTGATTGCTTAAAAACTGTTTTCATGTCTGGTTCACGTGGTGAATGGAAACATAAAATGTTTCTCCTATGGTACTTGAGTACCCAATAGCTCACTTGCAGTAGCAGTAGCAAAGACTGTTGATCTCTGTGTGTTACAGAATTCGTGCACTGAACTGCATTTTGTTCTTGCTTTAAAAGATTTAAGTGAACAAAGTGAGGATTGGGCTTATTTGAAGTAGTTTTTAAGGCTTGTCATACAGGATGTATTCAAAAGATAACATGACTTTTTAAAAACTGGCAATCTATCTGGGGGATTATTAATAAATCAAGTTAAAGAAAGATAAGGTTAATTGAATTTTTAAACAAGTAGCTGTATTATCCTTCAAGCACCTTGGAGCTCATACAATATTCACACCTTTTTTTCTAAGGAGTGCTTTGATATGTTTGAATTCCTTTTTTAATGAGTACTTGCTTTTTAAGTTGCTTAATTGGATTAACCCTTGCTATCCAAAGCAGACAGTTTGTTGCCATTTTCCCTCTGCTGTTGTACTGCCTTATCTGGATGACTGCAATTGGTTACTCTTCCTTTGCAAGTATTTCCAGGCATGAAGCTGCTACGTCTGCTTTTTCTGGTGATGATGATGCTTAGGGCCATTTGACAGGTAATCATTAGAACTTAGATCCTTGCAGACTATGGAGTCTTTTCTGCTATCATTGCAGGGGGATTTATGTAGGCAACTCCTATTAACGTTAATGGGACTTGCATGTGTAAATCCTCCTTGTATCAATGGGAAAATTGACCCCTGAAAAAAATACCTTTGTGTTAGACTTGCTGATTCAGAAACATCCAGGCACTGTCAGTCCCTGTGTGGAAATGTGATGGAGAGCCTGCTTTGTGCCCTTTCACTGAAATGCTCTGAAGTGGACCTGGAGACTTTTCAGGGCTTTTTTTTCATCTTCTATGTTGTATTTTATATTTTCTCCACATCTCTGAGTCTTCTCAGAGGTCCTCTTTATGTAGTTGGTATCACTTCCTGTATTCAGGAGGTTGCATGGCTCCTTTTGCTTTGAATCTCATTGTATTTTAGGCCACTTTCTCTCCCCTCCACATCTTTTCACATCAGCAACAGCTTAATCTCAACAACAATTTGCTAGTTAAGTACCAGTTAATAACAAGTCAGAAGTATTAAAATATGGTTGTCCCATAGTACGAGATTGAGTCACTTACCATCCATCCATCCATAATCTCATCTGTCGAAAGGAAAAAAATAATTTCCTCAACACTTTACCAGGCTAGGAGTGGAAAAACATGAACTACCCACTTTCCTCTGGTGGTGGAAAGAAGAAAGGAGAGACAGACAAACAAATGGAAATAGCTAAAGCAGTGGAGAAAAGAGGATGAAAGGAGAGCTGTTTGTCATAACCTTCATGCTGCAAGGTAACTGAGTCTTGTCCTTTGATTTCCCCTTTTGCTGTGTGAGATGTCTAACAACAGTTAGATGGACCCTGAGGCAAAAATACCTGTGTGCTTCTGGTGTGAGGCAACAACAACTAACCAAAAATGGAGTAAATGGATTCATACCCATTATTAAAGTATTGGTTCTTGTTTATCTGTGAATACATTTATCCATTCTTCCTTTGCTCAGATGGTTACTGTAGATCTTTTATAGAGCCCTATGCAGTACATTTCAGGTTTTTACATCTCTGACCATTTTATATCAGTATCCTGATGCCCAAACTACCTTGAACTGCTCCAGAGATCTCTCCTAGCTTTTCTGCCGTAGTGAACCCATTAATTGTCAAAAAACTCTGCAGACTCTGGGGGTTGTCTGCTGTTGATGCCCTTTGTTTATTTTTCCATAGTTTTCTGTGACCACAAGTGTGTATGATTAGGAGAGGAACTTTTTTTCATGTGATCTAAAGCTACCATAGAAGGCTACTTTCAGCTGTAGAAGTAAGCAGTAGGAAATGGTCACCCAAGTGGAATTCGTGTTGTCAGCCTCCTATCTAGCAAAAAAAAAAAAAAACCTACTTTTGGTGGAAATAGAATTTATTAGCAATTCCACAATTATGTTTATTTACAGGCTGCCAGCTTGTGTTCATAAGAGCGAATGGTTCTTCAAAATCTAGATGGGGAGCCAGGCAGGAACATGGTAAATCTCAGTGACATTTGAGATTCAGAAAGTTGACAGTGAAGCTTCAGGAAGCTGCAGTTGTTGACTGCATGGGAGTTCTGATCAGAGGAGATTTTAATGGAAAATACTCCTCCTGTCACCATTCTAACAGACAATATATTTTACACCACTTGCATACTTTGACAGAAAAGATGGAAGGTATCAAGCTGAGTGTATATCAAGACCTAGATGTATTTGACTAAACAATGGTTGCATAGAGAGCAGCTGGCTCCCAGTGTATATAATGCTGCTCAAGTGGCAGGTTTATGTAGGTGTCTTCTCAGTCCTGGGGCAAAGCTTCTTTGAGAGTGCTGCAAGCTTTACAACTGCCCAGCACACTGAATTCGGCAGGACACTTCTTCACCTGGGTTTATTTTTTTCTGTTGCCTGAGAGACTTTTTAGAACTCAAAACCATTAATTAGACTTTCTGTGGTGGGGTTACAGCATCAGTGCATAAGGGAAGAGCAACCAACGTCACCTACCTGGGCTTGTCTGAAGCATTCGATACTGTCACACAGGGCATCCTGGTCACCAGATTGGAAGAGCATGGACTTGAGGAGTGAACCACTCACTGGATAAGGAATTGGCTGGATGGCCACACAGAGAGTTGCAAGCAACAGCTCAATGTCCAGTGACAAGTGCTGTTCCTCTGGGGTTGGTGCTGGGACCGGTGCTTTTATCATCTTTGTTGGTGGCATGGACAGTGGGGAAACAACCAAGCTGTGTGGTCTGTTTGACACACTGGAGGGAAGGGATCCCTCCAGAGGGACTTGGACAGGCATGAGAGGTGGGCCCAAGCCAACCTCATGAAGTTCAAAAAGGCCAAGTACAAGGTCCTGCACCTGGGTCAGGGCAGAAGTGCAAATTATTTTTCTGAGCAAAAATCAAATGTAACTATTAGAATGTGCTTGGGATAGCAGAGGTTTTGTTAGTCATAGAATGGCTTAGGTTGGAAGGGACCTCAGAGATGATCTGCTCCAACTTCTCTGCCATGGGCAGGACTGCCTCTCTTTCCATCTCTAGCATTTTCTGTTTCACAAGTAAGGTTTCAGCACAAACTCTTCTTTCACTGCTTAATAAAAACAACCAAATTATAGTTCTTTTAAAAATCTTTTTTTCTAATTATACATATTTTGCTGGCAGATTGCAATGCATATTGTTTAATTAGGACTTAATGCTAATGTCATTAACATTCAGAAGGTTGCCTATTTATAGACATAATGAAAGTTGTGGTATTTTTGTAGTGAGTTCTTTTGACTGTGTATTAAGTTAAAAACAAAAGTGCTATAACCTGATGTTAGCTTTGAGTTTCATTATCCATGGTCCAGGGAACCTGAAAAATCATAGAATGGCTTAGGTTGGAAGGGACCTTAGTGATCATCTACTCCAACATCTGTGCCATGGGCACCTCTTAATTAGACTCAACTGTGACTGTCACCCTTGATGATTTTGCAAAGACGACCAAGAACTAAACAAGCAAAGAAAATTGTTCTCTGAACTTGATCAGTGTCTCCACAGTGCTGGGCTGAGAGAAACTCCCTTCAGAGCTTGTCCTGCACTGCTCTCTGGAAGGGCTTTCTTTACAGTGCTGAGTCTGGTTGGGGTTATGGATGCTGTGGTAGCTTCACTTTGCAGGGCTTAAACCTACTGAAATCAATAGATATTTTTCTTACAAAACCACTTGGCAAGTTCTTAAAGGATTATTGGGAGTTTAGGATTACCACAGCTGAATTCATTCTTTTTCAGTGAACTGAATTACAGCATTTCATCTGTTCCAGGATATTGTGAAATGTATGAACCTTACAATGTAGTTCCTTTGAGAAGAGCCTTTTTTTTTTTTTTTTTTAACAGAATAAGCCGGAAGGATTTCTCAAAGCTGTGTATTTTTCTCAGAGTAATGTTGCATACAGGCTGGAAATTGCTTCTTCTGTTGAACTGCATAATGAAAAATCAATCAGTTTAATGGTTGACAAACTTTGACATTCAAATAAAAATGTTGCTGGTATTTTCATAAAGACCTGTAGGCAAAACTAGATTCAGTGACTTTAATTTATGCAATAGTAAATGTCTGCCAAAACATTGTACAAATGACTGTATAATGAGGCAATAATAACTATGAGGAAGGGAAGGAAAGGAAACAGAGGCCAAATTTCTCAGGTTTTACAGATAATTCACAAAGCTTTTCAGTGTAAAGTGCAGTTCTACAGCATCCTTTTGAACAACACATTCTGCCCAGAAACAACTGCTCAGAATCCTCAGAGCACTTTTCTCTGAAGCTCTTGTGTAGTATCAGATCATAATGTTTAGTTTGTCTCCTTGGTCAGTCTTCTTCCTACCCAGGCTGTATTTACTGCTTGACCTGTTCCCATCTCATGGTATACTCTGCAAAGACCAGTTAAATACAAAGGCCTTGTTCATAGTGCTTCTATTATATTTTTTGTCAGGTGCTTGTGAGCAAAAGGAAGGTTAAGAGAAGGCCTTCTATCAGGTAGAAAAAGAGAACAGCAAAAGGCTTGCAAGTTGCTGGGTTTGCTTGTGTGTTGGCTGTTCTGACTGGTTTGGGGGAAGTCTGCAGTGTGCTTTGTACAAGAGCTTTCTGTTACCACTGAGGTTAATGTCTGGAGGGAAGCTGGCACAGGAAATGTCTCCTTCCAAGTGCAAGAAGTTTTTGGTTGTTTTTTTGTTTTGATTCAGTGGTTGTTTGTTTGTTTAAATACAACCAGCTGTAGTATTATTTGTCCTGGCATGTCTCACAAGTACTTAATCATCTTTAGGGGGGAAATGTTACTTTGCAGAAGCTGAGGCAAGGACAGAAAACCAACCATGGCTCAATGTCACATCCAGTGTGTGAACAGTGACACTGTTCTCTTGCAGCAGGATTCTGAGGCTTTTCAGCTCTGTTTAAGCTGTGTGTGAGGGTATGGTGTTCTCCTGGAAACAAGGCAGAGCCTGGGAGCTGTCCTCGTGTGCATTATAAGCAAGGCAGCATATCTGCACCAGGTATTTCTTTGCCTGTCACAGATGTGAGTGAACACTTGAGGCATAGAGGGTTTGGTGCTTTAAAGCTTTAACAATTACTCATGAGGACATAAGTTTTAACTCGTGTTTGTGAGATTTATGTTTCCTGTTGACACTTTGCAGCATGAAAGGAGCATGCATGTTGCACCTGCAGAGCAAGGCAGTATTTGGTATTTACTGTAAGATGAAAGCCTGCATTAAAAGCTGTAAAAGAAAATACAAACTGGAGGAGGCAATAACTGATTGACATCTGTGGATGTCGTTTTTCTTTTGTGATTCTGGCATTTCATGCATTGCTAAATGTCATCCCCAGCTATCTGTTGTATGTGTGTGTCAGTAAGCAGCACAGCATGACAGCTGCTCTTCACTGTTCCGTAGCATCAGTTCCATCAGTAATAAGCATCCGCCTGTTTTTAACTTTGTTGTCTTTTTCTTAGCAGTCCAAACTAGAAATAGGTGAATTGACACTGGATTCTTCCCAGCACTAAGTCCTTGATTCCACTGCAATGAGTGCAAAGTTATTAACAACAGATCACAGTATGACAGTATAGCAAGGTTGGAAGAGACCTCAAAGACCATCAAGTCCAACCCACTACCACAGAGCTCAAGACTAGACCATGGCACCAAGTGCCACGTCCAAACGTGCCTTGAACACCTCCAGGGACGGTGACTCCACCACCTCCCTGGGCAGCCCATTCCAGTGGGGAATGACTCTCTCAGTGAAGAACTTTCTCCTCACCTCCAGCCTAAACTTCCCCTGGCACAGCTTGAGACTGTGTCCTCTTGTTCTGGTGCTGGTTGCCTGAGAGAAGAAAGCAACCTCCTGCTGGCCACAACCACCCTTCAGGTAGTTGTAGACAGCAATAAGGTCTCCCCTGAGCCTCCTCTTCACCAGGCTAAACAATCCCAGCTCCCTCAGCCTCTCCTCATAGGGCTTGTGCTCGAGGCCTCTCACCAGCCTCGTTGCCCTTCTCTGGACACGCTCAAGCACCTCAATGTCCTTCTTAAATTGAGGGGCCCAGAACTGGACACAGTACTCAAGGTGCGGCCTAACCAGTGCAGAGTACAGGGGGAGAATGACCTCCCTGCTCCTGCTGGCCACACTATTGCTGATGCAGGCCAGGATGCCATTGGCCTTCTTGGCCACCTGGGCACACTGCTGGCTCATGTTTAGGCAGGTGTCAATCAGCACCCCCAGATCCTTTTCTGTTTGGCTACTCTCCAGCCACTCCGACCCCAGCCTGTAGCTCTGCATGGGGTTGTTGTGGCCAAAGTGCAGCCCCCAGCACTTGGATTTGTTGAACGCCATCCCCTTGGACTCTGCCCATCTGTCCAGGCACTCGAGCTCCCGCTGCAGAGCCCTTCTGCCCTCCAAATCCTCCTTTCCTTCTTGGTGTGGTGCTGCAAGACATGTGGAGTTCCTGCTAGCACACCGTGCATACTTAACACTGTCACAGTCTGACCATTATTTATTCTGTGTTAAGAATTAACAATAATTATTGAAACATTTTTGTTGCTAGCTAATGCTGTGTTCTGTACCTATCTTTACATCTGGTTTATGGACAGAAATGCTGGCCTCTCACTCAGAAGTTTACTTTTTTCACCGGTGCTATCTAATGTGGAGTATATAGGTCAGCACAAGTGGAATGAAGTTGTTAGCTAGGCCTTTTTCTTCACATAGTCATTGTTGCATGGCTAGTTTAGGAAAGTAGCATATTCTTTTGATGTCAAGAAATATGGCCAAGTCATGCACTCCTTACTGAAATCTCTTACTGAAATTTTTGCTATAGCAGTGTATTTTTTAAAATATTGTGTGCATTTTGAATATTTCCTAATCCTACCACTGTTATTGGTTAAATATTCAACAGTTCATACTGATTTTACTTAGTATTGCACATCCTTACCTTTGATCTTTTTTGGTTGTCTTACTAACCCTGTTAAGCAACCGTTGTCAGTATAGAATCCTAACGAATAGCTTAGGTTGGAAGGAACCTTAGAGATAACCTGCTCCAACCTCCCCACCATGGGCAGGAACATTTCTCAACTAGACTCAGCTGTGCAAGGCCTCATCCAGCCTGGCCTTCAACTACCCCAGGGAGGAGGCAGCCACAACCTCCATGGGCAACCTATTCCAGAGTCTCACCACCCTCCTACTGAAGAACCTCTTCCTGAGATCCAGTCAAATTTACTCTCCCATAGCTTAAAACCATTCTGCCTTGTCCTAGAATTAGCATAGCTATAGTAGGCTCAGTAATCTAATACAGAAAAGAAAAGCATAAAGTATAAGATTTTTTCCAAGGTTCTGGTTCAGAATTAGATGCCTGCCTCCAGTCAGATAAGAGGTTTTGTCAATTGCCTGCTTCTACTTCTGAAAACTTACTCCTGAACATATTCTGGAAGATTAAATACATCACACATTAAATATTTTTGCTGGGTTTAACTGACTCAAAGCTTCTGGGCAGCAGTAGATGTGCTGCTGCAAGCAGCTGTTGGGGAAAAATCTTTTCTATCTAACAGTAGATACCTGTGAGATTGAGTTATGCTGCTTTACAGCTCTGAAGTTCTGCATACCTTATTTTTCAGACTCCTACATCTTTGAAATTGTAGGTGGTACAGATTTGGCACAGGTTATTCTTTAATAAAAGGTCTTCTAAACTGTAAGAGAAGCAATAGCCACAGAATGCGACGGCGTCTGTCAAAAGGCTTAGCTTTTGAAACATGTTGATTTGCATGGTGATATAATTTACACTAAGTATCAAACACTCCATGTGATACTTAATCTAAGAAATAAGACTGATACTGCTGATCTACCAATGAGTCTGCTTCATGAAAGTTATGCCAAAGATTACTGCAGGGAGACTGTTGTTGGCTTTAAACTCATGTAATGTCCAATACAGCACCAAATAAGCAGTAGGTATTTCAGGTATTAGATGAGCCATTAACATTGATTTCTCCTTAGAATGATGTAGATCTAGGTGTACTCAGGGATCCTTCTGTATTGTCAAAACAATTACTTCTATGAAAAATGAGTTGTAGCAGGGTTTTTGTATACCATGGGCTTTTTTGTTGATTGACAAAATGTAAATATGCTATTTAACAGCAGTCTCACAGAGTAATTACAAGGAAAAGGAAGACTGAGGAACACTTAAGTCAACATGATAACAGGAAAGCAGATTTTCGAGTCAGTTTCCTGCTGAAACAGAATAGGAATTGCATGAAGTAAGGTTCTTTAGTTTTTAAAATAGTGATTCATTAGATATTGTGTCATAGAATCATAGAATGGCCTAGGTTAGAAGGGACCTCACAGATCATCTACTCCAACCTCCCCACCATGGACAAGGACACCTTTCAACCAGACTCAGCTGCTCAAGGCCTCATTCAGCCTGACATTGAACACCCGCAGTGTGCTTGTTTGAGGCTAATTGGAATATTTTAATGAAAAAAATTAGATTATAGGCTGTGAAAAGCAAAAGTGATGTCTTCACTCACAGGCTTGCTGAGATGTATAAAAACAAGGATGCAAACATAGATAAGACAGAGTTGGAGTCAGTGTGTCTTCTCCCTGGGCTTTTGTGGCTGTGTAACCCAACTAATTCTGCTTCTAACCCCCCTTGCCCATCCTCCAAAATCACCTTGCATGGAAGGCAGACCCTGGGATGAGGTAGAGGGATGGAAAGAAGGTGAAGGGTGGTTGGGAGCCCCTCCTGGGGACTCTGATTTCTGAGAGGGGATTGTGTTTCTGTATTAACCTTTAACTTGTATATTTATGTAGATAACTGTATATATTTTGAAATATATTGTAAATATCTGCTCATACATTGTGCTAAGCTGTGAATGTAAAGCTTCATTCCTTACCTTCCAGCTGGCTGAGTCTAGTCTGGGTGATTTTCACTGTGTGTGTGGGGGTTAGTAACTCCCAAACCATCACACCCAGGATCATTTGACCCAGGATCATTTGATTTTGGTATGTAGAACAGATCCTGCTTACATTTTCAGTCTAGTGGGCTTTTAGGTGAAGCTTTTAGGTGTAAAACATGTTATTGAAACATACTTCAACACCAGAAAATTCAGAGACCTGTCAGGGAAGACATCTAGCTTAAAAAAACCCTTCTGAAACTATGCAAGAAAGTATAAGTAGTCCTTTTGTGTTTGAGTTAAAGTGAAAAGTGAAAAGTTTGGAACTGTTGTGTTTTCCTAGACTCAGCTTCAATTTTGGCAAGCTATCCTAAACTGTTCTCTAGGTAGTGTTGAAGTTGGAGCTTGGTAGCTAAAGAACCATCAGTGTGCTAGAATGTGGCTGCATCAGAAGCAATTAAGAACGAAGCAACAAAACTTTCTCACTTCTTCCTGACTACATCACACTTTCTCAGCAACAGAACTAAAACAGTTTGCTAACCTCCAGCACTTGTGTCAGCAGCAAAATTGAAGGTATTTTTTGTCACCTGCACTGCTGTCAGCAGAAAAAAAAAAAAAAAGGTAGAGGAACATAATTTCAGCACTAACATAAGTATCAGAATGATTTACCTGTCTGTTCTGCTTCACTTTCATCTCAGCTTTCAGGGCTTCATTCATCAATCTTTTATTTACACACGCATATCTCATTTTTACACAATTTCTCTCTCCCTGACCAGATGGCTGCGTTGTCTGCTCGGTGTTCATCAAAGAGAATGAGAGAACACAGGGATCCATGCTGTCAGCTGGGTAGGATTTGGCTAACTCTATTTTTCAGCAGCCATTTTGCATTCAGATAATGAAAAAGAACACTTAGAGATTTCAGAAAAAAACCCAAAAACTAAACAACAAACCACCAAATCCTCAACCTTCTAACTGCATGACTTATTTGTATTTATCTAGGAGTATTAGCTCTCAGTGTAGGCAGCAGGTTTGCTTGGTTGCACACAGCCAGTTACATTTCAGTAGTATGGTAGCATTAATAGAAAACTGACAGCTGGTCTAAAAAAGGAAGGGGTAACAAATAAAATTGAGAATTCCTTTAATATTAATGGGGTTTTAGAAAGTCTACCAATACTCATTTGACTAGCACACACGAGTGCTCTTAGTTCACTTTGTGTTTCGCCTGTAGCATCCATTTTCTTCCTGCCTGTTGTCATGTAACTCATCTTGCCCACAGTATTTCTAACCATTTTTTGTTGCATTCTGAGCTTCAGAACTGCTCTTCAGATACAACCTAAATAATTTAGCTTTAGTGGGAGCCATTCACTTCTGCTCCTTGTTTAACATGTAATATATACACAGCAGCAATAAGTATTAGTAATTATGTTTCCTTCATTGTAAATTAGATCATTTCCAAGTATTTATTTGCACTTTTTTTTAACCAGGCTCAGTTTCATAGTATCATAGAATCATAGAATGGTGAGGTTGGAAGGGACCTCAAAGATCATCTAGTTCCAACCCCCTGGCAGGGACACCTCCCACTAGTACAGGTCACTCAAGGCCTCATCCAACCTGGCCTTGAACACCTCCAGGGAGGGAGCAGCCACAACCTCCCTGGGCAACCTGTTCCAGTCTCTCACCAGCCTCACTGTAGAGAACTTCTTCCTAACATCCAGTTTCAATCTCCCCTCTGCCAGTTTAAACCCATTGCCCCTTGTCCTGTCATTGCAAGACCTTGTCAATAGTCCCTCCCCAGCCTTCCTGTAGGCCCCCTTCAGATCCTGGAAGGCTACTCTAAGGTCTCCTGGAAGCCTTCTCTTCTCCAGGCTGCAGATCCCCAACTCTCAGTCTGTCCTCAGAGCAGAGCTGCTCCAGCCCTCTCAGCATCTTTGTGGACTCCTCTGGACCTGCTCCAACACTTCCATGTCCTTCCTGTGCTGGGGGCTCCAGAACTGCACACAGGACTGCAGGTGGGGTCTGAGGAGAGCAGAGCAAAGGGGCAGAATCCCCTCCCTTGTCCTGCTGCCCACACTGCTCTTGCTGCAGCCCAGCACACAGTTGCTGTCTGGGCTGCACTCACACTGCAGGCTCAGGTTGAGCTTTTCATCACCCCAGACCTCCAGGTCCTTTTCCTCAGAGCTGCTCTCAGCCATTCCCCACCTAGCCTGGAGTTGTGCTTGGGATTGTGCTTACTCAGATGCAGGACCTTACACTTGGCCTTGTTGAATTTCATGAGGTTGGCTTGGTCTCACCTCTGGCTTCTGGTTTTATTTCACACCAGAGTTTGTGATTGGTTTGGAATTGCTTATAGGCTGATTAGTTTGACTAATCCCAGCCAAAGAATGGAAAAGTTTGTAGGGAATTTCATTCCATTCCTTTTGAGAGTCAGCATTGTGTTATGGATGACAAGTATAATTAGATTAATTTTATATCATCCTTCAAGATTAATATTGATTAAAAAAAAAAAGATATTTTATAGGCGTGCCATATATATTTTAGATGCAAGTTATTGGCTTTGCTAGAACATAACAAAGTATCAGAGTATTATGAATGGAACATGTGAAAAATAGGTTTAAATCACCTAAGAGACTTCACAAAGAAGCTAGCAATGGGAAATAGTCTTTGAAAAGCAAGCTCTCTGCCAGGGTAGAAAAGTATTTTGTTCTTCAATGTTCCTATCAATAATGTAACATAAATACTGCATTACCACTTAGAATGTTTGCCACTGACAAAATGATTATGGCTTAATAAGCATTGACAAGGACAGAGCCATTATGCACAGTAATACAGCTTGTAATGGGGAGCATTGGCCATTATAATAAACTATGTGTTAATGCTGCTGGACTCAGATGTCTTCTTGCAGAACAGGGACATCAGGTTGTAACTACAGAATGGACACTGTCCAGCAAGGAAGTGACTTTGAGAAGGCAAGTAAATGAGTCAACAGAAACTCCCAGCAAATCCTGTGTAATATAGGGTAAATTTTATGATAATAATATAAAAATAACTTTGTGAGCTGCTGAGACCACTTTGTATTCATTGCTGATTCTGCAGTGTGTTCTGATTCATTCTAGATTTAAATGGTGAACAGTGTTGAAGAACTTACAGAAAGTAGAGAAGAGCTTCAGATGTGAGTCAGGCCAGAGAAACACCTGTAAATGAGAGCCTTCAAGGTTGGCTGCTGAGCTACAGAAAAAGAACTTGATAGGGTAAGGGTTAGTGTGCAAATAACATCACTGGATCAGGATTTGCTTGCTAAAGCCTCTTCAGTGCAAACACAGCAAGGAATAGAACCTCAAGCTAAGTAAATTCATACTCAGAAACTGTATAACAGAAAGAAAAAGTGATGGCTTTTCTTTTTCAGAAAATTCTCAAAGCTGGAATTCCCCTACTGTAAAGTATGTGAGCCCATACAAGGCATCTGAAAAACTGTTGGAATTTAAGACTGAAATTCTGTGACTGCAGCATGGAAATCAGAATAGCAAAAGCTAAAAGTATGTGGTAATTTGTGAATATTATCACACTGATTAGAGATGTGAATTTACTGAAAAGCCATGCTGAAAAATGGATGGATAAAAGCAGTGCCTTAAAAGAGCAGTCTCTGAGGAGAAATTGGAGGAGTTGAAGGCAAAACGTCCAAACTGTTGGCTGTGGTGATTTAATCACTCTTACAACAACCTACAAAACTGTTTTTACTTAGACTGGGAAGGAGCTGATGGACATAAGAGTGCAAGAAACTGAGCTGAATTGAAAGGGATTTTCTGTTAAATGAAAAGCAGCAGTCACTGGAGTGAAGCTAAACTGAAACATAGCCCTCTCCTCTCCTTTTATTCTTACCACTGAGGCTGCCCAAAGAAGCAAGCTCTGCGTAAAAAAGAAGTAAGAAAAACATGCATTTAGATCATTGATTGGTTTATATTTTCTGTCTGTTGCTGAAGATGCCTTTGGCTCTGAGGACTACTACTGTGTCAATTTAAACCACTTAATACATATTTCCAGAGGAAAAAAATTATCAAATGCAGAAATGCAGTCAGACTTGAAGCTGGATATGTACAAAACTAAGACTCAGGGTTGTAACTTAGAGATAAATACAAAATTCTCTGAATATGGGGTAATGGGGGAGTGGAGATTGAAGATGGCCAGTGTCATAGTTACTCCATTTTGCTTTCAGATTCTCCTTATTCTGTTTCAGTCTATTTTGACTGAAAACTTAATGCTAGAACCCAAGATGCTGACTTTTTCTGTTCAGTACCAGGACTTTAAAGTGCTAAATTCCAGAAAAGCAATGAGTGCAGCTCTAGTTGTACGTACTCACGAGATCTGTCTGTGACAGTTATTCTGTTTTTCACATTATTTCCATGAAAGTAGTGTTTTAACACCACCCCCCCACCACACACCCCCCAAACTACTAGTTTCTTGTAATCTGTGTTGGATGATTGAATTATTATTTTTTTCTACTTCTGCCAGAAGTGGGTTGTAGCTGTAATACATAAACATTAAAATAAAGGTGTAAGAGTTTTGAATACTTGGAAAAGCAATTTTTAGCAGTAGACCAGGAAGAGAGTCAGTCCTTTCTCCACTTTGCACAGAGAACAGTGCCATCTGGAGAAAAAAGGCAGAGTGCTGTGTTTTACCTGATGGCAGCAAACAACTGAACATTCAGAATCCCCTAAGTGACATGGGACACATTTCCTTGGGGCAATCTAATAGGCTATGAGGACAGCAGGGCATCACATCAGGGCAGGACAACTGTGATTTTGTTGATGGAGTGTCCTCAGCAGGGCATCTCAGGTTTCAGGAATGGTCCATGCTAACAATAACTATCTTTCTGAGGCTGTGAACTGCCCTGAAAATGAATATGAGCCCTTGCAGCATAGAAATGAGGAACTTCAATTTCTGCTGAATCATTTTTCTGTGTCTTGGAAGAGAATAGCCATGATAGATGCAATGCAGTGAAAGAACAGGAGCTTCTGGAGTTCCATGCATATCAAAAAGTTCCAAAACTGCTATCCCTACATCTTTATGATGATATAGAAGCTATCAAAATCCAAATGCCTCCTCCCTCACCTCCTTTCAACATTATGGAGCCTAATATATAACAAAGTTTGTTAGTTTGGTGGTCTTTTTATAATACTGTTGCTAGTATAGAGCTGCGGGGTGATGCACACTTGCAAACCTCATAAAAAGGGCTGATATCCCCATTTGTGAGGACAAAAACCTCAACAAGAGGTTGTGACCTGCTCAAAATCACATGAGATTTGGGATCTTGGATATCAGAGCCTAACTCTGTCCACAGATTCACTGCTGCATAGCCCACAAACCCAAGAGCTTTCAACTTAAGGGAAAACCACTAGAAATAAAACTATGAACATATGGAGTACATTTTTGGGGTGGCAGTTCTGACTCAGTGCTAACCAGTAAAGACAGAGGACTTGGTACTTCTCTGAAACTGTTAAGCATTGCTGCTATGCCCAGCAGTCTCATAAAGAGAAAATAGAACTTAAGAAACAGAAAGCAAAAACCAAAGACACCCTTATGCTAACACAAGGCCTTACTAGTTATGGCATTCACATAAATTTTAGCTCAGAAATACTCTTGCTTCTAAGAAGACAATGAAATCAATGGCAGGATGGGACAGGCTCCTTACAAGGATAGACTTAACAGACCAAGACTCTACAGCCTGTTAAAAAACCGCATGCAGGGCGAGCTGGCAGGGGGCCTGTAGCATCATTAGTGCTTTGCAGAAAACATTTTAAAAAGAGTTTTTCATTCTTTTTCATATCATAAGAGATACCAACATGCCAAGACATTCTCCTTTGAATAGCCCATTCCTATTAAAAGACATTTCCCTACTCTCTATCTTTCTGTTTAAAGGCATTTTATATTTTCTACCTACCTACCAATCTATCTATATTTAAAGAGCTCTTTAGATTCTTGAACAGTAATGTAAACAACTGTTTCCTTTAAGGCTTCACTGAGGATATGGGCTTCTACTTGCATGTTTGTATGAATGTGTGTTTTAATTCCCATCCACTGTTTTTCCATTGTAGAATCTCTTTTTATTTTAATACTGAAGTCTGTGAACAGCAGACTTGAGTCTGCAAGCTCTGTAGTCGTAGCTGGAAGAATTACCTAAAACCTCCACGGGAACACAGCAAAGTTTTCACACTCATTTTCTGTGATGACCTGCAAACAAGTGTTGTAATTCTTATTCAGGTAAGTGTCACACTCCTTACGTGTTCCTGTTGTGTCTTAAACTGCTTTATATTTCTCATCCTCTCCCTTACCAAAGGAAGATAGAAGGTGATGTGTATCTAGAACTCCCTTTTTTTCCTTTTCTTGCTCATTGAGAAATCAGATCACTTGGTGCTGCTCATGTTCATTGTTTTGTCTCATTTGTATAAGAAATATGAACAAACTTTGCAAAATTATTGTGTCCAAATGACCTGGTAGAGGGAAAAAAAGAATTTCTGATTAAAACCCAAGATCAGTTAGGTATGCAAGACTGCATCTCATTTATGCATGCAGTTGCCATGACTAGGTATGGACATTGGATAATTGCTAGCACAAATGACTACTGGCATTTGCACACACATTTATCCAATTAGTATGTGCAATCAAAGTAATTTCATGCACAAATTAGCTGCACAATTGTGCATGCCTTCTGCACATGTAATTGCATGCCTAATTGGTCTGAAAGTCTTGTTCACAATGTGTGTCTTGATTTTATTGCAATAGAACATACAAAACAAGGACTTTTATTTTTAGAATTGCACATTTGGTGTAGCGTTAGCCTTTGGGAACCACTCCAAATCCTTTTTACTTGATTTCACAAAATAAACATTTCCCTGTGTGCTACCTGTAGGCAATGTGAGCTCACATTCCGTAAATTAAATGACACTCGAACATTTAGCTTGCCTTGAGTTTTCAATAATTACAGCCTTAATAAATATAATTGTTTTATCAGTTATCATAGAATGATAGAATCATAGAATGGTTTGGGTTGGAAGGGACCTCAAAGATCAGCTAGTTCCAACTGGAGGGAGCATCCACAACCTCCCTGGGCAACCTGTGCCAGTGTCTCACCACCTTCACTGCAAAGAATTTCCTCCTAACATCTAGTTTAAATCTCCCCTCTGCCAGTTCAAACCCATTCCTCCTCATCCTGTCATTCCAAGCCCTTGTCAATAGTCCCTCCCCAGCCTTCCTGTAGCCCCCTTCAGATACTGGAAGGCTACTACAAGGTCTTCTGGAAGCCTTCTCTTCTCCAGGCTGCAGATCCCCAACTCTCTCAGCCTGTCCTCATAGCAGAGCTGCTGCAGCTCTGAAATAAGGCCACAAACCTGCACTATCTTTACTCCTTGTGGCTACATATAACATAAAAGTTATTTTCTGTTATGAATGTTTGCATGCAAAAAAGTTAGAAATACTCTCACAGGTTTGCATTACAAGAAAAAGTTTCAAGCACTGTATTTAGTCCATATAAGCATGAAAGCCCTACAGAGAAAATATTGGAATGAGTGAAGTCACAATTTTATTTCATTTCATTACTCCACATTTGATCATATGCTTGAACCAGGACTTCTTTAAAAGTTATTTTATTGGTTTTGTAATCACATTTACTGAAATAATAATAACAGTAATAATAACAACAATAATAACAGTAACAACAACAATAATAAAAATAATAAATAATAAAAAATAATTTAGAAAATCTTTATGATAGCAAGGAATCTGTATTATAGCCCAAAAACCCCCATCATTATAATAAGGAATTCAGAAGAATAAAACCTTATTTGTCTTTTAAATATAATCAAAACAATTAATTTTTGACCAGGCTGTGTAAAGTAAGCAGCTGCTGTAGAGATACATGCCAAATATTTATAAGACACCTCTTTTACTTTAATTTTTTAATTTATTCATTACCTGTAATTTCTTTAATTTCAAACACTTTTGCTCTGGTTCTCGTATTTCAAATAATGTGGTATAGTATTTCTGTTTTGTTGCATCCAGTGAGAGGTAGGCATTAAAAAAAAAGGATTATAGATTTGGGCTTGGAAAATGTTTAAAAACACCAACAGAGTTATTGTCTGCCTTTTGAATTTCTCTGCATTTTTTAAAAAATGTTTTCTGTCAGTCCTAAGAGATTTTCCAAATCTAACCCAAAACTTGCTTTTCAAAGAAGAGCTCTTAGTTAAGTGTGTGGTATCAAGGAGGGGTAGTAGGTCATCAGGCATTTACTGGCAGACAAGGGAAGCCGATAGGGATCTTCAGGGCTTTCCAGTATGAAAGAGCTTTCCTTACCTACCTTTGATGTGCCCTGACCCTAAGGCCGTTCTGGTGATGAAAGTGTAGAGATAGGTTTCTTGTTATTTTGCTAAAAGACACTGTTTATGCCATTTTCACATTGTGCAGTGAAATTCTGACAGCATGGCAACATTTCTGAACCATTATTCTGCAGCTGGCTGGTCTGCCAGGGCAGCGCTAGCAGCTGTGTCTTCAAGAATTCCTTCACACCTTTGGGTGATCCTCTGGCCTCAGTTGTCCTACAGCTCCTATATAGCCTTGGTTCATCTATTAGATTTGTGTGCTCTTTCTCAGAGAAATACTGCTGCTACTTAGAACAGTTAAATACAGGAACATATGAGGAGAAAAGCAGCTGATCTTTTGCTGCTGTTCCCAGTTCTGCAGCAGCAGTTGTGTGCATTTCAGTAGTAGAGGACAAAGAACTTCCTTTTACACTGAAATATGTGACTGACTACTTTTAAGGTTGATTTGGATTTTTAAAGGCAAAAGTAAATGAGGAAGGTTTTAATAATGTGGGTTTTGTTGAGCTTTTAAGTAATGAGTCCAGAGGAGAGCCACAAAGATGATCCAAGGGCTGGAATGACAGGCTGAAGGAGCTGGGCTTGTTTAGCCTGGAGAAGACTCCAGGGGGACCTTAGAGCTGCCTGCCAATACCTGAAGGGATCCTACAGGAAGGCTCCAGAGAGACTTTTCATGAGGGTTTCTGAGACAGGACAAGGGGGAATGGTTTGAAGCTGAGGCAGACCAGGTTTAGACTGGAGCTGAGGAAGTTCTTCAGTGTGAGGGTGGTGAGACTCTGGAACAGGCTGCCCAGGGAGGCTGTGGCTGCCTCCTCCCTGAGGGTGTTGAAGGCCAGATTGGATGAGGCCTTGAGCAGCTGAGTCTGGCTTAGTGGTGTCCCTGCCCATGGTGGGGAGGTTGGAGTTGATGATCTCTGAGGTCTCTTCAAACCTGAACCATTCTGTGAGAAGTTATCATCATAGTGTAATACCACTGCTTACAACATGTAGTTACAGTTTATTTGCTGAGGTTCTGTTGTCATTCACTGTACCAAAACCCATAAAGTAGGAATCCTTCCTGTGATCTAGAGTTTTGCTTATTTGGTGCAGAAAACGATGAGGAGAGCTGCCTGCATCACTGCTGATTGTGTATCTTCAAATGAGTCATCTACCCCTGAAGATACACAGCAAATCCTATTTCTTTTGGCTTGGTTTTTAAAACTGTTGGGGAATGCTTAGCACAGCAAAAGCCTGCCTGCTTGCACTTGTGGAGCTGAGAACATTTTAATGCTACGCTTTCATTTGTCCAAAAGCTGTTCTTTTGTAATCCACCAGCTAGCAGAATAACTTGGGTGATTTGTAGATGCTGCAGCTTATGAGTGATGAAAATGCGACTTGCCTGTGGGTATAGTGGATAAAAATCCCATGGGAAAAAAGCCAACCAACAAACCCCTGCAGATGTAGCACTTAAGACATTTTCCACACTTTTTTTGACAGACAGTGAGATAGCATGTCCTGTCCTAAATTGGGAGCTTGCACTTAGCTTAGCTCAGGCACAAGATTTTACTTAGAAGGTTCTGATTTCAAAATAAAATAACTTCTAAACATTTAAAGCCTAGCCATAATGTCTTTAAAAAGTGAAAGTATCACACTGACACTGAAGAATGCTGGCAAGGAGACACTGGAGTTTTTGTTAGATTATATAATTGAGGAGGGGGGTGTGTGTGGGGTGGCAGACCCTTACTTTTTTCATATTTGAATTGTAAGATAAAATGTAATCTCAAGTGTCAAGAATTGTAAACTACATGATCATAATCAGTAATTTGCACCATAGGTGTTTACTGATCTCTTACAGTTTTATCTGTCACTGCATGAATTGACTGTAGATTTTTGGAACGTGTCTCGTCCTGTTAGGAAAGCAGATACAGCACTCAGGAGCTGCTATTACAGCCAGGCCTGACTCTGATCATAGACAAAACACAGGTATAGACAAGCATAGTAAAATCCAAAGTGATCTCAAATTTGACTTGTAAAAGGCATTTGAATGTGTGGATGTTTTATTCAGATTTTGTGGTGAACTTCTGATCCAGAGGAATCAATGGGCAAACTTCCTGTTGACTTAGAGTCACTTGGACTGTGTTTTTGTGAGCTGAACTCAGGAACACCATTGTGCCAGGGGAACTTCTTAAGGTGTGGAACACTGTGCTGCTGGACACCTCAGCCTCAGAAAGATGTACTGAGACCAGAAAAGAGCAAGAGGATGATTTGGACCAATAGTGCTATGGATGGTTTCTGTATGAGGAGAGCCTGAATGGCTAAGCAATGTTCAGCTCGAGAGGACAGAAGGGGCATGTGGTAGTGGGTGATAGAATGAAGAAGGGCTTGAAAGTAAATGCAGGGTTATTTGAACAACCAAAAAAAAACCAAAACCATTTAGTTATCAGCCTGATGCTTTAGAACAAGAGGAAATTACATTTTCACCAACAGTAGAACTTTTAGCATAAAGTGATTAGGGTCAAATGAATAAAAGGGACAAGAAGCAACTGGGAAAATGAATGAAGCTGCTGTTCAGAACAACAGCCTGGATAAAATCTTGGTCCCAATTTCTTGCTTATCAAAAGCTAGGGCAGAATACCTGAGGAAAGATCACACTGTCTAACCTGATACTTCTACTCTTTCCCTAAGGATTTGCTACTAGACTTTATAAAACACAGGATACTGGAATAGATGCAGCGTGGCAGCTCTCTGATGCCCTGATTGATTAAGCCTATTCCTAAAAACCTTAATTCTTGGATTTGGGAAATAGTTTTCCTGATCTAGCAATGGAGATGGCTGGGTGAGCCCTAGGATCTAAAGCCTAAACACAGCCAGGACAGAAATAAGTGCAGGGGGTTTTAGTACCTAAGAGAAATGGAACAGTCTATGGCTGCAGCACTAATGCAAGCTGAACACTGGGAGTTTTACCTGAGGTTCTCATGTCATCTATGTTGCTAGATCTGTTCTATCCAAGTACAAGCAGCACTTTGCCCTTCAGCATGCCTTCTGGTTGTTTTCATCCTCCCTCAGACGATGTTCTTTCTTTTGAATATGTCTCAGTAGTTAGCTGACTATGCTTAGTGGTTTTCCTCTCTTTAAAAAGACTCACATGAAAAATATACATCTTTGTGCTTACCTCGAATGTTTCAACTGTCAGCTTTTGATCTACTTAAGCAGTGCTTATTTTACAAGAAAGGAACAGCAGAGGGAGGTGTTCTCTAACTTTCTTGCTATCAACTGTTCTGAAGCACGTAATGAAAATCAGTTTTCCCATGTGATTTGAATGGTATCTGAATAGAACAAACAACTATTACATTGTACTTTAAATATTTTGTGTTTGAAAACAGAAGTTGAAAGTGCCCAAGTTACTTAGCATATGCTCCGGGGCTGAATTTGAATGTGTTTATTCAGACACTTGGAAGGCTTTATATAGACTTGAAGGGAAGCAATTCTGGTAAGAGTGACTTTAAGACATACATTTTAATGAATCTGATTTTGGTGTTTCCTGCATTTTGAGTTTCTGGAGAACATGTGGTCACTGTTATATTTAAATTTACTTTTGAAGTTCAGATTCACCTTCAAAAAATATTCCAAATGTTGGTCTCCCTGTGGCTGCTTAGGGACAGTTTGTGTATACTTGTCATACACCCCAGGATGTGCTGAGCTTTCTGTTCTATATTACTGTCCTTTTCTGCTTCCTTTTTCTTTCATTGTCCTAACAATCCAGTGCATCCTTTTTCCTCCTATCTTGCCCATACTCTGTTTCCTTCTACAGCCCTTTACACTAATCTGCACTTAGTTTTCTCTTTTGGACACTCCTCCATTCAGGTGTCAGTCTCATTCTCTCTCACCTGTCCTGTCCCTGCCTTCCGTACCCTTCTGTTCATTTACTGTCTTCTGTTGTGCACTGTTTCTCACCAGCAAGGGCCTTCAGTTTGATACAATCTCTTATCAGCCACTTCCACATCCAGATTTGTGTTCCTCTCTCTGCCCTCAAACCCCTTGCTGTTTCCTAACAACAGGTTTGCTTTCCCTGAGCCCTGAGGGAAGCAGCATCCCATTGTTGAAAGGTGTATGGTCTCCCTATGAGGACAGTGTAGCCATCCCAAGTGAATGTTCACAGCAAAGCTGTAATACTTTGTGGTAAGCTAAATATTTACATGGAGGCTGGTGACAGGAGTGTCAGTGCCTGCACACCTTGCATAACCAGGAGCATACATTTGGATGAGGTTTTTCCCAAGTGTCAGTGAGGTGGATGAGAACAGGTTTTGTCAGAACAGACATATGGATCCCTTCCCTGCTATTTCCAAAAGGGTTCCTGCTCAACCTCTCAGTAACCTCATTTGTAAAGTAGGGGAACAATACCTGCTGCCTTCGCATGGTTTTGCTCAGTAATTGGGTCTTTGAAGCCTGGTCTTCTGGCTCCTGTCCCATTGCACCTGTCCCTTGGTGAAAGGGGATTTGATGGGGCTGTTTGTCTCCATCTCTCAAACTGCTGAGCCGTTGGTCAGACACTTTCCCAGCTGGGGAGCCATATGTTGCAGTCACTTGTCTTGGGTGGCTTTTATCAGACATTTCTCTTTCAATTAGATGAAAAATGTCAGATTTTAAGCAGAAGTATTAAGAATGTCCATTTGTAGATAAAAAGTGAAGTCAGTAGGAGCTATGAAATATGCAAGCAGTACAAGTTTATCTCAAATGGGTAGGAGATTTGGGACCCACAGTATTCCTCAGAAGTGTAACTTTTGATAATAGCATGGAATCACATAGCCACAACTACTGTCAAGGAATTTATAGGTTTGCTTTTTCAGATGCTGGAAACAAACTATTTGTTAAGCTTATTTACTCTTGAAGCTGTCAGTTGTTTCAGATGCAAACTGTAGTGTGAAATTTCTTTTCAAGCATCTCTTCTTTCCTGTAAAGATGTTTTTACACAAAGATGTTTAGGACATATTCCATTAACTTTGGGTTGTGAAAACAAGAAAACTGTTGGTACATGGATGCCATTCATCTCTGTAAATTTATACCAAAGAATGTAAAAGTTCTCTTTTTCTTTTGCAGTCTAGACTCACATTTTTAAATAATTCCTGCTGGTTTGTTCTCAGTGTAGGGGTACTGATGAGTGGAGATAGCTGAAGCTATCTTCTGTCCATTTTCACAAGAGAGAAAAGCTTAGATGAGAGCATTTTGCAGCATGGACAGAATAAAGATTTATGCAACTTTCAATCAATAGAAAGTATATATAGCCATGTTTTATAGCTAAGTGTCTGCTGCTTGCTGGTTTGGCTTTTTTTTCCATCAACATCAGTAAAATACCAACAGTCAACCATGCTAAGAGTGAATTCTTATTGCTTTGGACTTCAGCAGAGTCTGTGTGCTTGGTTTCTAACTGACAGGTGCAGGAGGATTATTAGAGAACCAAGACTATATTTTCATAGAATTTTCATGGGCAGTTATTTAATTTAGGGTTGTGCTCATCACATCTACTATTTTTATTTGCATCCAGAAAGAAAATGTCTTTAGACAAAGTAATATCAGATCAGCTACTTCTGCGTGGCATTCTGGCATGTAGGTGGCCTTGCCTAGTGAGGAAAATCTGATCATGAATGTTGCAGCATTAGAGTTTGAATTGAAAATCCACTCCCTACAATGCAAGGCTTAAACCATGGAAACTAAACTGCTGGGCTTTGTCTCGTGTGCAGTACAGTAACCTGATGCTTCATTTCTGTGATGCTTTTATGGAATCTGAAAGTTGTTTGGTTTCTTACAGGAAAAGGCATCAAGAACTGAGTTTTAACTATGTCTTTTTCTAGTCCTTGATAAACTGGAGTTTGTGTTGCATTCGGTGCACTTCAGGAGATGTAATGAGGACCTTTATGGTAACATCAGATTATTGATGAATGAGCTCATGAGCAGATGCTTACTGGCCAGCTGGTAAGTGAAAGCTTCTTAATCTAACACTTTGGTTAAGGAGGAAAAATATTTAGGATTTGAGTGCAGCATGCTAGTATGGTCCTGTTTGGACACCAGTATTGTAAAAAGCTGCATGAAGAAAGCAGCTTCAGTGATTCAGGCTGTGGCACCAGTTGCTGCTTATCTGTTGGGGTTGGCTCTGCCTGCATCTGGTGAGTTGCTTCAGGTGGAATTACTGTCACATCTCACCTCAACAAGGGAAGTTTGTAACCTGTTTAGCAATGATTGCTGGACCAAAATATTCTGCACACTTTAAAAGACTAAAGAAAGAACCATTAAAAGTATCCCAAATATCTGATGTGTGGGAACTCTGGATCCTCAGGCTCTGGCACATGTTTGTTCCACATGTCTGTCAGATCTGAGTGTGTTTTCATGATCTGTCAGTAGGAGATGTCATTTAAGTGTTGATTTGGGGGAAATAAACATTTGAGAGTGAACAGGCATGCTGCTTGCTGAAGTATATTTGAATGACAGCTGTTCTGTTTTCCTATGTTTCAGCATGAAAACTAGCCTGAAGTTTTCAGGAGCTAAATCTGTCAGCTTTTTGATACAAAGGAAGTTTTGAGGGGCTGGAGAACTGACAGAAGTGGGGGTGGAAACAGTTGCAGAACAGAAATGGGAAATAAATAGGGATTTACTTGACACTTTAATTTACATTTTTGCCATATTTTAGAACCCGAGGTGGAACAGGACACCGCTAGTAAAAAAAAATTAGTTTTAAAAAGCTATGGGAGTGTGCAATCTGCCTTCTTCATACATCCAGTGAAGGGCAGAGTCAGCACAGACCTGAGAATGCAGAGCAAAGATAGCAGAGCTCTGGTTGTGCTGCCTCGACAGGGGCACCAAGCTAGAACCTACTCTGCGTGCCACGCTCACCATCGTTTTCGTTACGCGTATAGGGGCAATAGTAAACCTCATCATTCTCCAGACTCTCAGTATCTGGTGCATGGCTATAAATTAATAATGCTTTGGGTATCACATCTTTGTTTCTGCAACTGCAGCTAATGCAATTCTCTGTGTGCAGATTTTATTTAAATTCTCCTTTTCTTTTGATCTTGCTGTTAGTATTTGAAGTTGACTGATATTTATCACCACGTTCTCATTACCTGCCCTAGTTTCCCTGGTGCATACCCCATGGCCCTCTTGCTTAATGCTGAACAGGCAAAGATGCTGGCAAACGCATACTAGACAAGCTGATGAAGTCAGACTAATGACTTAGGCTGGGTTCTGAGCTTAAAGCTTTTGCTGTTTGGTTGAGGTACTTTTTTTTGTTTTGATTTTCCACTGGGAGGTGTGAGGGCTATTACACCCAACAAAACCTCACACTGTAAAAGCAGCTACTGAGCTAGCATAGCTAGTCTGGAGCTAGTATTTGGTATGCATTCAATGATACATCATGGAGGTTTTGGGCAAGTAAAAGTATTTTAATCCATATTTTTCTGTGTGTTTCTCTGCTGTTGGGCTACTGACTTTAAAAGTGGCCATATTTTACTGTCACTATCTTTTTAAAAGAGACCGTGCTCATTTCAGTATAAATGAAAGGGAAGTGTTACCGTAAGACAAATTCATGATGGGTGTTCTTCTGTTGGTACAGATGGCATCTGTGTATTTTTATCACTCTAAATCGCTCACAGTTGGAGTCATACTTAGTCCAATATCTTGCTTTATGTTTATTAAAACAATCACAGTTTTAGATACGATATTAATCACTCAGTTCTTTGGAAACAGTTGGATTGCTAGATGAAAAAACATATTTATTTTGAGAAAGCAAATGATACAATTATTTTCCACATATTTATAAGTGTACAAATAACAAACTAACTATACTGCAAAGCAGTGACTTAGTAAGCTGACTACAGTTGCACTCCAGCTCTGAACTGGTTACACTGCACAGCTGAACTGTCTTAGAGGGGAGAGCAGGACAATTTTAAAACTAGCTTTCCGGGTAGAGGACAGCTACTTTGATCTAATCAACTGAGATCTTTGTATTTCCCTTCTTCTAGGGTTCACTGGTGACTTGGTTGGCTGTTAGCATAACAAAGGCAGTTTACAGACTCTTGCATTATATAGGTAACCTATGCTTCAGAGATGCCCATTCTCAGGTTAGAAGTGCCCTGTCTATTCTTGCACTGCCTGAGCCAAACCCACAAGCACAGAATGGGAGAGCAGAGCTGTAAGTGCCTACATGCTACTCCTCTCTGCTGTATCTGGTGAGTTTGTCTAACTTGTACTATAACATCTACATAAAATGGACTATGAATCCCTGCAAATGATGTTGGCAACGTTCCACAGGGCTATAGAAATGAGTTGTAGGCTGTGCTCCCCTTTGGCTTTGTAAAATGGTAAAAGGGGAGCTTATTTGCTCCAAGCTTTCCAAACTATGAGCTACAGCCTGAAGCAAAACAAAAAGACTGATTTCTTTGGTCTCTCAAATGAAAACCTGTTGTCCCCATGTTTTCCACATGGTATGTGAGAGAATCAGGCCTGCATGCACAAAATGCCAGATGGTTATATAACCTATGTGACCTGATCAAGATAGACAACTTCTTACTCAGATACTGCTTTTTTCATAATTAATGCAGTTTTCCTGTTCTGAAACTCAGCAATTACCCAGTTGAATTAACTTGTAAAGACTGGCATTCAAACTATGAAATATTTAAATTCACCTAAGATGTAGCCAGATGATTTTGCACCAGTGACATTTATTGAAAACTCTTAAGAAAATGTGTGTTTCTATAGGCAGACACACCCCACCTAACCAGTCTCAAATTTGTACACACTTGCATTAGCAAATTGTAGCTTGCTTTGCTCAACTGAAGTATGAGTCATAAAGATACCAAAGAAAATAACATCCAAAATTCCACTTTAGGAGTAACACATAATTATAAAATTGGTTGACTCAAATGAACAGTCGTCTTCACAAGCAGACTTATCTTGAATGGCCTTCTATCTAACTCTGCCCTTAGAGAAAGGGCCAGCTGTTGCTGTCCCTGTTCATGCCGACCCTCCGAGCATGGCAGCAGTTACTCAAATGGCAGGCAGGGAGAGCTTTGGCACTGCTCAGCTACTCGTATGTGAAAGTGTGGGAGCCGGGCTTTTTTGTTTCTCTCTCAGTGTCTGTAGTGCCTATAACAAATGTACTCTGCTGTTAAATACTCTGGAGATACCAGGAGAACATTTGTATTCCTGCCATAAAATGTAATTAGAAGGAGTTCCCTACCTTCACTCGACTGGTAAAATTCGGTTGCCTCCGTGATGGGGAACAGACAGATTTTTCACCCTCAGTGTTCTGACAAGAGTAATTCCATTCACTTCGGGGCAGTTACTCAGTGGTTACTGCCATGTGACTGAGTTCAGAATGTGTCCCCTCAGATCTGAACCCACTCAGAAAACACTTGTGAGAAGATCATTCTGCAGAAGATCGTAATGGGGAGAAAGGAATATTTCAGAAGTAATTTGCCTAACCTATTTTATGGACTCATATTTACACATACATACATTTATATTTACATATTTGCACATCATAGAAAAAGGGACATCAAAAGTCATCCAGTTCAATGCACTGTGATGAGCTGGGATCAGCCTTGCCTGGAGCATGTTATGTGAGAGAAGATATTTTACCACCAGGACTTTCAGAAAGGGAATTCTGGGCTTTGTAATAAAGCGCAGGCAGTAGGTATAAATGTCTTACCTCGAGTAACCTACACTTCTTACCAGAACTTGAGAGAAAAAAGGCTGATCCCATGAGCACACATTTTCCTAGCAGATGAGAATCTTCACTGTCATTCATTATAGTGGTGGATCTGTCGTGCTTACCAGGTGTCAGACCCAAATAATGGGGGGGTTTGGTAGAAATGGTTTATACTACTTTACACACTGAGGTGTTATTAATGTTTAGAATAAACTTAGATGAAATAAATACGCAGTTATTACCTGTGTTTGTACACAGAAATTAATGTCGTTAAAAGATAATTGGCTATACTTGTAATTAAGTTACATTCTCTAGTGAAATGACATGCATTAGACTTCCTCTGTTGGTGCAGATTTCATTAATGTTAAAATGCCAGGCAGACACCCTTCAAGAGAACAGCAGGCAGTTGGACCAAACTTGAATTTTAAAATTGAGTTGTAGGATGGAGTCATTTTTCTGCCTAAAGCATGACATTGCTTTGTGTATTGGAACAACCTGCTTAGAATTGGGAGGGAAGAGCTGGAGCTGTAAGTGCACAGAGCTGAGGCACTACTGTGCAATTCTTTTGGAATTCCTCTTTGGAAGAAAAACTGTCAAATGTGCCATGTAATGCCCTTAGAATTGTGGTTACCTCAATAAGGTACTTCTTCAGTGTATGGCTTTATTTCTTCCACTTCAGTGGAAGATAACAGCTTACGTTAACTTATTGTATAATCTTTAATAGAGTAATGAGGTAATAATATTGTATGTCCAGAAAACACTGGGAGCTCCATATAAAAATACTGCATAATTATTTCTTGCACTTGATTATAAGTGTGGAGTGAGTTTCAATCTCAAAATCATATTTAATTCACACACACAAAATATTACTGGAAGAACAAATTAGAAATTGTCAGACATGAGAGAGCAGAAGTCGTGCTGCCCACATCTGCAGGAATGCACTCAGTGAGTTGATGAGGCAGCTCATGCAGTTTTTCTACCAATTTTGTAGGATTGCTATTGCAGGATCTCTGCCATCTGTAACTCATTTTACTGAGACCAGCTCCGCCTGTGTTATTTTGACCACATCCAAAACTAAACTTTTAGGTTTGGAGTTGATCCAAAATAAAAATTGTAAAACAGAAATAAAGTGACAAAGTGCAACACAAGATCCAACCCTGCTTGTCCCTCTCTCCCTTGAATGCAGGGGCTTGACTCATCTGTAAACAGGAGTGCATCCACAAAAGCAGACTGTGCAGACAAACACATTGTCAGAACCACTTTCTGGCTGTGCTGTTACAATGCATGCATAGCAACAGCTTATACAATAATATCAAAAACTTCTTTAGATATATTGAAGCAAGGTCTTATAAATTTATATCAGACATCATGGGACAAAAAGGAGTCATAATCTTACAGTGATAATTTTTCTTGGTAACTTGTTGGATTAAATGAAAGCATAAGGTTAAAAGGATGCATGAACAGAAAATTATTGGCACCTATTTACTATTTTTATCAAAAGTGCTTGTTTAGATGTTTGATGTCAGAAAAATATAGCATGCCAGGTGTCAAGCAATATTGAAATCTACATGTGTGCATCAAAGCAATTCTAATAACTACACTTTCACCTACTCCATTATTCTGTTTTAACTCTAATGTTACTTCTAAAATGAGATTTCTCCTTGCACATAATATGGACTAAGGACAGTCATAATTATTTATTTTGACACAGCACTTAGATTAAAGCCTGTAAGAATCTGTTGTTTGCTAGGATTATAACCAGATTTAACTGTTTGTACTTGTGTACGTAGGCTCAATTGCTTGAATTGTGACTCACTCCTTTGGTAGGCAAGTACCATCTTTCTTCCTACATCTCGTTTCTGGGTTTTGGCAAGTATTTTCAAATGCAAGTGCCTGGTTCTAAGTGGCCTCATCTTCAGATGTGGTGGCTTGAAATCCATGCTGTGTTAGGGAGTATTCAGTAGTTTTGAATGTCATATTGCTGGCTTGGAATATTATATCATAGAATCATAGAATAGTAAGGTGGAAGGGACTTCAAGGATCATATCCTCACCATGTTTTCTCCTAAAGCTCAAAAATGCAACCTGTGTTCATTTAATTTCTTTGACATAAGCTGCTGAAGAAAGGAAGCATATCAGATTGAATCCAGGGACTAGTTTATGCTTTTGATAGTGCAACTCGTTCTGCAGTGGCTGTGGACAGGTTACAGCATGCCTATAATTACATATCATATAAACACATTACAGCAGTAGTTTCTATAGGCACAGTTCCAGGAACAATCTGGGTTTGTTCTAAATAACAAATATAAGAGCACTGCAAAGTGTGGGAAACGACACATAGCAACCCATGAAAGAGCTGATGCTGGTAAGAGCAGAGTTTGGCTGTTATGCACACAATACTACTAGAAAAACATTAATTAATTGGAGATTGTTAGGAAGGAGTTGGAGGTAATTGCTTTGCCAAATTAGTAGTCTTGAAGATAAGACCAAGTTCACTAGAAAATTCCTTACTGTCACCATTTGGCAAGGGTATATTAAAGAGTATATGATTTCTGGTTGGCTACATTGACCAAACTGGGAGATCCTTGTACTTCTTTGGGACTATGTTCCTTTCTTATTCTGAGAGTAAATGTTCTCTAAGGCAGGGTGGTTCCTGTAATTCATACATTAGCTTATGTTATATCTTTGTATTAAAAAAAAAAAGAAAAAAGAAAAAAAGAAAATATATATGATGGTTTCTTCTACTGATTCTTCTCTGTTACCATTTTTATCTGAATATAACAGATACCTTTCTTTCCCCAGAACTCTTTATAAAAGTCTAAGAAGGATTTCCTAACCAGCAATAAGGTTATCAATGATGGTTTTTGAGCTTGTTGTAAGTGGCTTACTCCAAACATATAAACCTTGCAATGAAAGAAATGTGCTTCAAAAAACCAGCTATGATGTATGCTATAAGGAATTCAAAATGCACCAGGAAAAGAATGTATTATCCTGTCAGGAACAGCACTCCTGACTCGTGCATTACAGTTTCAGTGTAGCTCGAGTGACTGTGCTGACCCTTTCCTGTGAGCCATACAGTTCAGGAAGAGCTGGAAAGGCTCCAACATGGTGTCACTGCTAGGGTTTTCCAGAAAGCCACTGAAGATCACATGCAAAACCTGAAGTAGGAACTGCTGAGGTCCATTGATTCATCTTTTGCCTTCCACCCAACTATTTTAAAACTTGCCCTTTTTCATTTCTGCTTTTTATATGATGAATTAGGGCAAAACTGATCAAATTTACGTTCTTGACATCTTCTTATTGTTTTAGTGCTCTACTCAAAAGGTCTGGAGGATAGGATCTAAAACACTTAGTGAAGGACAGTTTCTTTTATAATTGCCACAGTACAGAAGAAAGGAATGTAATTGTCTAATCCAGTTTCTTAATGTGGAAAAGGGATATGGTGTAAAAACTGGAGAATAAAAGTCAAGAGTCTTACTCTGGGTCTGCAACTACATTATACTTTATGAGGAATCATTTGACATTCCTGTCTCTAGTCTGGAAATATGGCACCAGCTGACCCTTTTTTATGAATGTGTGGTGACCAAAAAGAAAAACAAGTCCCATCTTTCTAAGGACACAGATGCAATGGCAAGAGTATAGTTGTTTGGTTAAATGAGTAAGAACTGTGGGATTGTTTGCAAAGTTTCTCTTGAAAGAAAGAAAATTACCAGGACATGTTCCAGAAAATATTTTGGCCAGTACTTATGGTCTAAACCATAACACCTTGTCTATAACAGCTTTTAGAAACATTGGGCATGTGATCTTGGCTGGCTCTCATATTATTTTGGTGATGATGCTTATCATTCTTATTGCTATTATTATTTTTATATAGCTGATTAAATGTCATAACACTTGGAAATGAATGTTCTATTTAATTACAATAGAAGCGCAGCTCTTAGGTGTAGCAATGACTGTTCTGTATTTCACTGTCTTTGAAGTTTAACCCCACCCTGCATAGCATCTTCTTCCTGATTCCTACCTGTAGTTCTCTCTGTAAAACACTTGCACAAGATCTGTGTCTATTGCCATCCACTCAAAATAACATTGAGGGTACAAATCAAAACTCTTTGAGCCACTAAGCCAGTAAAATGGCTTAGTCACTTATCTTTCCCAATGCATTGGGCCAAGGTAACCCTGCAATACTTAGATTTCTGCTCTAGTCTGCGCTGGAAGGTACATAGCACAGTCACCAACCCTGGGTGTAGTGAAGGGTTGTTTGGATGTGGTGCTTAGAGATATGGTTTAAGGTGCACCTTGTAGAGTAGGGTTATAAGTTGGACTTGGTGATCCTGAGGGGCTTTGCCAACCTGGATATTTCTGTGATTCTATGATCCTATCCCTACAGTGTCATCAGACTATGAATGTTTGAATCATGAACTAAATGAAAGATAAATATCTTATGACAGTTAGCCAGGCCCTTTATGTGTGGTATTACTTTGCTTTGTAAATTATCTGTATTTCTCCAGAAATACCACTAAAGTGATTTCTGTCACCTCACTTTTGCTTTGCATTTTGCTCAGCAGCTGACCCAATCAGTAGTGACAAAGCCACTTCAAATTCAAGGTTTATTTTCAAACTTAGTTCATATTTTTAAGAATCCCATAACCAGGTTACTTCCATAAATCACAATACAGAATTGATCTTGATGAGAGAAGCTAACTGTGGGACATAAAACATAATCCATAATTTGTAAAGTTCAGGAAAAGCATTGATGGTTCTGAGCACTGTATTTTGTTATTTGTCTTCAAATCCTATACAGAGTATAGACTAGCATAATTACAACGAGTTACTATTAATAGTGCTCACAACTGGTCTGTGGTCTGTGGTAGTGGGTTGGACTTGATGATCTTTGAGGTCTCTTCCAACCTTGCTATACTGTGATACTGTGATACTGTAACTTGTGGTGGTAAGGAACTCGGTATTCTCAGCATCCTGCTACAGGTCCTACATTGTTGTGAAAGAATTCAGGAAAGGAATTGTGGCACCATGCTGACCTTTGTTTTGCATATAAAAGCTTTGAATAGTAAATCTGAAAGGAGATGTCATCCTCTTTCCGGTTTTGAAGATGGCAAGTTGGAATAAAGCACTCTGCTTTAATTCTGTGATGGGCTCCTGCTTTGGTTTTACAACATAAAATTATAGTTCCTAGTTTAACAGTCCCCTGTGGGTTGCTGCCAGGAACAGGAAGGTCACTCCCAGCAGGAAGGTCCCATCACATGTAACCAGATAACCTGTCCCATGCAATCAGTTCTCAAACAGCCTGTCTGGCCTAAGGGCATTTTTCTCCCTGTTCACCACAAACAGCTCTGGAAGTAATGGTCTTCAGTGCAGCAAGGGAAATTGAAGCTACACTTGAGGGAAATTCTCTGGTGATGACAGTTAAGCACTGTAAGAATTGTCTACAGAGGTTGTGCTGCTGCTCTAAAGGGACCGACAAACTTTAAGAAGCATTTAGGTGTAGCCGATCCTGCCTACAGAGGTTGTGCTGCTGCTCTAAAGGGACCGACAAACTTTAAGAAGCATTTAGGTGTAGCTGATCCTGCCTTAGCACCTGTGAATATATGACATGACCTTTCAAGGTCCCTTTCACCTTCCATTGTCAATGAATCAAGAAAAGAAAGAAGTTGTGCCTCACTCCTCTTCCACCTCCACAGAGGCTGACTTAGATTTCTTTCCTTTCCTTGTCCAGTCAAAAGTTATGACCCTGACATGTTTTTATTCTGTTGGTTTATTACTTACTCAGTTTGTGTGGTTTGGAGGAGGAGGTTTTGCAGTTGTATACAACAAAGACAGTCATGGTGCTTTGTAGGTCTTTCACTTTTCTTCTAAGACTGACAAAGGATCTTCACGATAGGACTGAAATGACAATGGTCAATCTTATAGACTTGAACTGTCATATCCATAAAAAATACACGGAAATGTAACAGGAACAGAGACAGGAACAGAGAGGAGTTTGGTGTTCTCAAAGCCCTGCCCCTCAAAACTCTGATTAATTGAGATAAATCCCCCAAACTGTTGACTCTAGGAAGCTGTACTGCATTTTCCCTTAAAGTATAGGTCATGGACAAATTCAGTTTGTCCTTAGAACCCAGAAATTCTTACCTGTGCAGCTAGGACATTTTTTTCCAGGGGAAAAGTTTTTCCAGGGAAAATTGACTGGGATGGGGGAATGGCAGTTAAGCTCATTTGACAGAGCTTAACTCTCTCATGTCCAAAATCCTAGAATGAAATTCCTTGCACGTGTTTATGCATTCAGTGAAATCAGAGGTCTTTGTACTGTGTTTACTGAACAGCTTTGATGAGATATAAATACCAGCACATTCTGGTAAGTTTCTAACAAACAGAATGGTCTGCTCAATCCCAATATGGTCCTGTGTTAGAGCAGATTGGGTAGCACACTTCAGTGATGGGAAATGCATTTCAGTTTTGTCCAATGGTGTGCAGGGTTTATAAATTTAGATACGTGGTGGGTGTATAGAAGCTCATTGTATAGCATTATTCACTATGTGCCTTATAGCAAGTCTTGGCTGCTGTTCTGTTCAATGATTGCATATTAGCATTCTTCTTGATCCTTGGTGTGTGAAGCATCCTGCAGAACTGGTTCGAACTAGTCACTCCTGCTTAAAGAATATTCCTTCTTCTGTTCCTGTCATTAGAAAAAACTTATTATTGATAGCTGATGATTTTCCAATACTCTTCCCAGTTCGTAGAATTATAAACTGGATGCTCACAGACCAGCCATGTGTCTGAGACAGCATGGATAGGTGGAGAGAGAGAACACTGACAGACCATTTATAAAAGGCTCCTGATGATTGTCTTCTACTCTGGACACAGGTAGAAGGTTCTTCTGTTTCTTTCTGACTGATCAGATGGATTGTCAGATGGCTTACAATTAAAATAATAAGGCAATTACTAAGTCATGAGTTCTGGAAATGATAGTCTGAATTGCACTGACCACAGAATTAGTAGTTTGTGAATCAGTAGCTTGTGGGGGAGAACACAGTTACTCTATTCTTCCTCTTCACTCTCACTGTCTGCAAAGCACTTGCCTCTCTACTACACCGAGTTTATTTTAGCACGTGCTCTTTGGTGTAAAATGCTTTCATTTGACTTTATGGATAATCTTCCTTAGAGACAAAGAAATTGAGCTGCTAGGAATAGGGGAACAACATTTTTGATACAGTTAAGATGGTTATGAATTTTACCAGTACCTTTAACAACTGATAAACAAACGAAGCCAGGTATAGCACAGACCATGCACACAAAGAAAGACCTAGTGTCTGAAACCTGCCACCTCTTATTATCCTTCTGCTTTTACTTTAGGAAAAAAAATTCTAACATTCTCATCTTAATAAATCTTTATTTTCAGGTGGTTTAAATCAGCATTGAAGATCCCTATCTCCCTCACAAAGGAAATACAGCTTTCTCAAGTGGATTATCTTCAATTGCCTCTCAAGTAAGGACTGCTCTCATGATGAGTATTACAAAGCATCTCATGTTGCCTTAAGATTTTATGAAAAGAGGGTAGCTTAAAACAGTCTGCTTAAAGTTTTTAAGCCTCTCTTACTTTGGCCTAAGGCCTGAACCTGTTTATGACTGAAGATGGTAGCTATAACTGAAGATCTGGTCTAACAGCAATAAAAAGTAGGGAAATGACTGTGTTGCAACTTGAATCGATTCATGTAGCTCACTGACTGAAGTAACCAAGTGTGAGTGGAAATGTTGCTGCTAACTTCAGCTGCTAGGGCCACACACACCCCTTTTGGATACCTTGTCACTGCATTCAGCCCCATTCCGAAAGGCAGTGTTGAACAAACAAGGGTCTAACCTGACTCTTCAAGCAACAGAAGTAACTTAACGCTTGGCTGATTTAACCATTGTCTGTGTAGCAGATAAATTGATTGAAAAATGTTATCTGACTGCTGGAAACACACTCCAGGCAGAATGGAACCACCACTCTACACCACACACTCCAGAAGCTGTTCTTTTAAATCTGAGAGGTTTAATGTGTCAGTGTTAGAGGAGAGAAGACAGTGAGTGTTAAAGCAGAGCCTCTGTAACTAAGGCAGCAGTGACAATGCATAGGCTTGTTTTGCTGTACGTGTGTGGGGATGCTTACTTTTCAGTATGCACCTGACAAGCTGCACGAGTAAGGACTTTCCCTGACCAGTAACGCACAAATAAAAATAGTTGTACAAGAACAGTTATGTGTGAACCTGATAGAGCAGAAAGTAGAGGAGGAAAGCTGAAATATTACCTCTGTGTGAACAAGTTAATGTAGAAAACAGAATCTGGTAATTTTTAAATTCACCTCTGTAAAATGGAAAAAAATGAGGGAAAAGTAAATAATGTGCTCTACATGTAAAAGCACCAGCTAATGCAGATTGGAATACCAGCATGAAGTTTTGCACATGTAAACTCTTATACCTATGTAAATCATCAGTATTCCCACAACAGGGAGCCTCTTCAGACTGCTACTTGCTTAGAATAATCAATATATAGAGATAGGGAACTACTAATTTGTTAAGCTTCCTTAAAGGAGGAAACAGAAGGCAGTTAGTGAATGCCAAGACTCTTTAATCTCTCCCTGCTCCATGGACTTCGTTCTTTCTCTGTAGCTCTGTAGAGAATATGTGCTTATAAAGATCTGCCTTGGAGGAAGGTGCAAAGCATAACATCATTCACAAGAAAAGAGTAATCCTCCATATCATGACAGGTTGGTTTAGAATATAATTTACAAGCCAGCAGAATGTGGTTGTCTAGGAGAAGGTATATGGGGGAGGTTGCGCTTGGGGAATTAAACTTGTCATTATTTTGTGTGACTTCTTTGGGTGTCTGATCCAGAAGGAATTTTACAGAGTAATCATATTGAGAGGTTAGAATTAGAAATGCTTTCTGAGTCTGATAAAATACCAAAATGGTGAATTGTGTGTTGCCTGCACAATTCCTGAACTGTGAAGTCAAGGAAGTTTGAATGTTTAAAATTCTGAAGCTTGTACTTCTTTTGAAGAATTAAAGTAAACCCAACTCTGCTAGCTGATAGCACAGACCAGACCCCTGCTTTGGCTGTCAGGAATGGTCTCCTCACCTGTCTGACACACACTGCTGATGCACCAATCATTAATCATTCCTCTTTCAAATGTTCGTTTTCACAGATTCACACTGTACATAAAGAGTGAGATACTGAAGTAGAAAAGTGAACATCTGTGCTTCCTAAAGCCCATTTCTGACACTGGGTACATCTTACTGCCTTGGGCACTTACAAGGTTTAGTAGCAGCATGATCCAGGATTAGCTTTACCTTGGCACAATTAATGTATTCTGTTTTGGGTAGAGGGGCAAAACAGATCGGCCAGCTGCTCTGTTTCCAGGGGGAACAAGTAAAGAGAGTTAGTGGAATTGAGTCAAAATAAAAATGTCTTCCTCAAGATAGCCCAGCAGTTATAGCTTTAAAATGCAATCCTTCTAATTGTGAAATTAAAATGGAAATATCCATTTCACTGAACTGTTTGGATTCTGTTTTTTTTTTTCCAATTTAAAATTCAAATTAAAAGTAGTTATAGAACTAAATGTAACAGCACTCTCAGTCCCTATCAGAAAAAACAGCCAAAATTCTCACTTTTTGAAGAATAAGTTAAAACTTGTCAGGTGTCTTGTGGGCTAGAAAAAGGAAAGAAAGAAATGTTGCCCTCCAATGTATTTCGAAACACACCACAAATCGTACAATGTGATCAGAAACCCAGATACTCATTGCTTTACACAGAGCTCCTATCCAAATTCCTTCTTGTGCTAGATAACAAGTCCTTTATTGCAAACAGGTTTTAAAAGATAACAAAAAACTTCTGTGCCTAAGCAGGTTATAAATTCCTGACAGTAAATGGAAGCTCTCATCAACAAAATATCAAGTCCTATTTAAAAGAACTGTTTCGTGTTGTTTACGCTGCCAAGTTGCTGATCATGCATAAAGTTGTCCTCATTAAGAGTTGGTTAGAGGAACACCCATCAGCCAAAAATGTGCTACCTGCTAGGAGATCTGCATTTTAATCAGCTGATGAAACAGATGTGGGAGGATTGTCAGGAGCTCTGCTTCTGAAATCCAGGAGAAGCAACTACAGCTCTAAAGAAAAGAAAAAAAAAAAGAAAGCAGCTACGAAGTCAGTTTCTTGCTTTCCACCCTGGCCTGTAAGAGACAAATTAGAAACATAAAGCTTTTTGAAAAGAGAAAAGTCCTAATTCGAGGGCTCAGATTGAATAATTAAAAAAAAAAAAAAAAAATTCTGGAGTGTTTCACTTGAGAACCTCCCCCCCCCCCCCAAAAATGTTCTCGCATAAATAGTTGAAATTTCTCTAATTCAATTGATATTTATACCTGGAATAGGCAAAATATTTATTACAGGAATGCAGCAAAACTTAAGTCCACTCCAAGGGAGAGGAACTATGGAAGAGTATCCTAAATTTCAGAACAGGAAGAGGAACTATGGAAGAGTATCCTAAATTTCAGGACAGGAAGACACACGCTTATAACTGTTAAAATATATTTAGCCAAATAATATGGTATAAAAGAGAAAATATCTAGGCCACAGCATGGAGCCACCGTGTTTCAGTTAGCCTGTTTGGATACCAGAGCAGTGTGACTGCAGTAGCATGAGGCAGGTTAACTTGTCCCTATTCCAGCATCTGTGACCAGACTGCCTGAGCTATTTAGATCCTTAGTGCTAGTCTGTGTGTATGTGGGACACAGTTTTGAGTGGTTTAGATAAATTCTAAACACTTTCCTGTGTTATTTCCATAACAATTTCAGGTCTTTTCTAAAGACAGACCAGCTATTTTTAGTCATGTGCAAAGATACATAAACACCTAAATCCCTCTCTTGCTCTCCTTAAAAGTCCAAGGTACCAACATTTATTTTAAGGTATGCCACAGTCACAGCTGCTTTATCTCCTTTAATAAAGAGGATTGTTCCTCAGGTAGTCTGTCCAGGAGAGGAAAATGCAAATTGTTGCTTTGGAATTGAACTCATTTCCTGCTCTTTGGTCATAATGAATATATTATCTTTCCTTGACATGAAACTTAAAAGTATCTAGCGCCACAAATCAGCTGTGCCTTACTATGTTCTATGTAACTGCAGGCTCCTTTCCTTTATCAGTTTTCTTACAGCATCACTGAACTATAAATTAGAACTGGCAACATAATATAGATAATACTGATAGGTGCTCAGGGGACTTTGGCAGTGTCATGAAGAAAGGGAAGCTCAGCATCACCTTTTGCTATTTATTTTGTGCTAAGCCTTATTGTTGGATGAAATTCTGTATGTAGCATACAATGTGATATTCTGAAGTTATATTTTTGCAGCTGCTGTTTGGTAAATGATGGCTGGTAGAGTTCCATTAAAATGAGGCACTTGCTCTTCAGATTGCTGAGTAAGGGCTTTAATGGATAGAAGTTGCCCAACTTGTTTTTATGTTTGATAACCGATTTCATGCGTAGTATTAATTATTTCAAACAAAATAAATTGACTGTTAAATAGCCTCAACAATTCAAACAGGAAAAAGGTTAGAACAAAAGATTGACTTCTGCTTAAGGGTAAGAAGATCACTGTTTTTTCACTTCAGAGAGTGAAATGCAATCTCTTGAGCTGTTGAAGATACAGCCATCCAAAACCAGTGACCTTAGAAAACAAGGTCATTTGGTTCTGTTTTGTCACTACAAAGATTAATTTTCCCCTCTGCAGTAGGAGAACTGCATTTGCACATTCCTTGACAATTTTAGATTATAAATCATTCTATTAATTATTAGATGCAATTTTTAAGTCTGTATTCTTTGTACATTCCAAGGATTTCCATTTCTTTTTGCAATGTGTAAACTTCAACTGATATCACATTCCACTACAAGGAGCATATCAATGGGGTAAGAGAGCTTTTCTTCAAGCTTGCAACAGTCACTTTATGGTCTATGCCTTAGTTAATGCTAGACCAGTAAATATTTCAAACATATCCTACTCTTTAACTCCTTCTGCTTGTTGAACTTCCTTACCACTGAAATGTATAAAGAGAACTGAAATTCCAAAATCACATAAGAAGTATTTCAGACCCAATCTTGCTAGCTGTGCATTGTAAAAGAATTTGTTAAATAAACTAATAGAGCTGGTAGGGTGGCTGTGGATGAGCATACAGTAATGCTTCTGAAATGATCTGAAATGATGGGCTCTGAGCAGCCTACTGCTGCTCTAGTGCAAAGCTCTATGGTCATGACAGATAACTCTAAGAAAAAAATCAGCTTAGTGGCAGTCAAAAAAGACCCCAAATCAAATACTAGAAGCACAAAAGTAAACATCATTGCACCACTGCAATTAATGATGTTGAGCTTTTGTTGGTTAAACAAGAGAAGAGCCCTGTAGCCAGGCTGTCTCAGCCATTTAGAATGAGGAGAGGCAGCATCTTGCTTAGATTTCTTTCTCTGAGGGGTGTTGGCAGCCCAAGGTTAAGAGGTTAACAGAAACAAAGTGGCTGCACTGGGCTATCTGGATCAGTGTCTGCAGACAGGAACCTTCCACCAAACCTCAAGTGCCTTATGGCTCTTCCTTCAAAGGGATGATCAGAAAGCAGAGGCCTCTGTTTACCAGCTGGTTCTGACTTCCCCTTCCATCTCTAAAGCCTTCCTTTTAGCTGAAAGCAGATTTTAATCTCTGCCTCATCGAGTTGCTTATAGGACGCAGCTGCCTGCCAGTGTGCCAGCTTCTTAACCCTCTCTTCCTCAATCCCTTCAGCTTCCCAAACCCACATGACAAATATTTTCATGAATTTGAGCATGGACACTCCTGTAGTGGTTTTCCCAAGTATTTCCCCTCCTGTTTTAGATCAAATGACATGTTTCTCTTAGGCAGACCTGTCATAGCAAGGACTCACACTGCCCAGGTAACACCCTGTAAGATGCAGCACGTAATGCCAATCTTGGATTTAGATGTTTATAAAACTTTGGTCACATTAAAATTCAAGTGCTTTGTTTGTGGCTCTTTTCATTAGCTGCTACAGATCACTGTGCATCTATTACTTACTGTGATTATTTATGACTCCAATAATCTTGACCACATCTAGAGAGTTTTCCGGAAGTTATTTTGTATTTCCATTACAATAGGATGATTTAGAGTTTGCTTTCTGCTGACCCTTGTAAAACGCTTCCCAGGCTCTTTATTAAACAGGGCAGTGTACTGCACACTGCTCAGATCTGTGAGCTGCCTAACCAGCAGTGTCTGTCATGTTTCACCTTGCAGCACTTTTCTGCCCCTGAGGAGTATTGCTGTAGTTTCCTGCCGCAGCATAAACCGATTCCTTCTAGTCTGTGTAAACCAGAGATTGTTCTGTTGTGTTGCTTTCCAAGATACTGGGTTGTTTGGGTTTTTTTGGGTTTTCTTTTTTTTTTTTTTTTTTTTTTTTTTTTTATGTCTTTGTCAGAAGCCATCAACAGCTTTTCCAGAATGAGGCAAGAATGAAGTTTTAGAAGACCACAGGTTTTCTTTGCATAGAAGTTCCTTTGAAACCAGTGGGACAGAACTTACTGCAAATGCTTTTTATGCACGCTGAGGTAAACTAGGCGCCTGTTTGAGTTTAATGCCTGAAGGAAAAGGCAAACTTTTTTATATTTGATGAATATCTCCAGATGTCAGAGTACCTGTAAAATACTGAATTGCCATAGGACCTAAAATTCTTAGCTTCCCAGCTGCCCACTGAGCAGATTTTGTAAGCACTTTTTAATTTCTGAGGCAGAGCTTTTGATGAATGGCCAATGTAACACCACATCGAACACAGAAGCCAGTAGCGCTTCATCACACCAAAGGTGTCCTGCTGTATGCAACACAATACTATAGGAACTACTCTTTATTCTATGTGACACTGTAGAAACTATTCTTTATTCTTTGTGACAGTACTCTGCAACCTTAGAGCATTGTAAGCACGTAGGGGAAACAAAATAGCAAAATTAAGAATCTAAGGCTTATTATTAAGGATAATATTCATTACACAAGATTCTACAATTATGTTATTGCTACATTACCTTGCAGTTCTCAGTTAGGGCTTGCCTGGTGCAGCCAAAGAAACAGAAACTAAAATATACTGGATTGAGAAACTAACTGGAGTTTACCTCCATCTCTTTGGATAAGTAACTCCATCGTTTCTAGATAAGTGGTATGGCTGTCCTCTGTGCTGTGAACGCGGCAATGGGAACACGCTCCTTTCCCATACAGCCGCTGCTACAGGCAGAGCTTGGTGCGTGGAGAAAAAGCTCCTGCACAGTGCTGTGGGAAAGTTCATAACCTCCCGCGAAATGCATTTGAGTCATTTAATTGAGTAGCAGCTAACTATGTATTTACACTTCCCCTGCAAACGTTGTAAACAGGTTAATAACAAAAAGCTTTTAAAAACATCATTATGCTTAGTTTTTTCGCGTATTCTCCATTAGCGAGGTTTCATTACGGTAGCAGCAGCCTGGAACCGAGGGCGGTATCTGCTAGTGCAAGTCCTTCATCAAGCAGGACTCGAGAGAGGAAGGCGAACGCGCTGCAAATCGAGCCCGGGCCCTCTGCCCCGACTAGCGAGGTCCTGGCTGCCATGTGACGCCCCCGCTGGGCCCTCCCGCCGGCGCAGAAGCGAGAGGCGACCCCGGCGGGGTCCTGGTGCCGTCTGTCCTCCGGTCCCGGGCAGGCTCCGCGCGCTGGTCGCGGCGGCCCCGTTCCGGCTGGCTGCCTGCCCGAAGCGGGGGAGGCGGCCGCGGGGCTCTGCCACCCGAAGGTGTGTCCCGCCCTAGGCGCGGCTCTCTCGCAGGTACTAATCGCCGCCCTGCCCCGACTCCCTTCTGCATTTGCCACCCCGCTCCCCCTGGAGCCCGCGGTGCCGGAGCGCGGCCGGGATGTACGGGGGCCAACAGCAGTTGCAGCCCCTCACGCTGCCTCCCCAACTCCAGCAGCAGCAGCAGCAGCACCACTACTACCGGCGCCAGCAGCACTACAGCACGCTCCCTGCCGCCCGGCGACCCATCTCCTGCCCGGAGCCGCTGCCCCGACCTCAGCCCTGCCGAGAGCCACCGCCCTGCCCGGAGCCGCTGCCCCGGCCCCTGCCCTGTCGGGAACCGCCGCCCTGCCCGTACTCCCCGCCGTCACCGCCGCGGCCCCCGCCGTGCCGGGAGCCGCCGCCCTGCCCCGAGCCGCCGCAGCGGCCTCCGCCGTGCTTCGATCCCGCTCCTCACCAGCAGCAGGAAAGCAGCGTGGCGTACGACCGAGTGCGGACCTACGGCCCCGGCTGCCGGCGGGTGAGCACGTCCTGCTCCTCCCGGGCGGCCTCGCCGCTGGAGTGCTCGCACGGCTACCAGCAAATCATCGCCGGCTGCGACCCGCCGCAACAGGTACGGCGAATGTCAGCGCCGTATCTCCTGTCCCCGTTGCCCGTCCTTCGGGCCGCTGCACCTCCGTCCCGGGTGGCGCACCTGCCCGCCCGGCGGCTCCGTGCTTCCTTCCCACCCGAGCCGAGGCGGCGTCGAAGCCAGAGGCCGCTTCAGGTGCAAAGCCGGCGCCGGGCCGTGGGCCGGACGCCCTTGTGCCCCTGGGCACGGCGGGGAGGCTGCGGCTCTCCTGCAGACAGGGGAGCGTGGTCGGGCCGAGTTTTTCGCCGCGGGGCAGCAGCGGTGCCGGGCGGTGCGGAGAGTCCCGCGCCGCACCCTGCCGCGGGGCTGGGCCCGGCCGAGCCGTTCGCAACCCGTCCCGCGGTGATCTTCCTTTGAACGAGGCGTTCTGCCTCAGATGGAGCACGAACACCCGTGGGGGCGTCTGACGGCCTTTAAAAACGCTCATCCCTTCTACAGAACACCGTGCGGGAAAAAGCAGGGCTCTGCCGTCCCGGCGGAGGAGACCCCGAAGCGGTGGCTGTGGCGGGGAGGGCCAGTCCGGGTAGCTCGCTGCCCTGGGGCTGCCCGGCTCGGCCGCTCGGCGCGGACTGCAGCCACCTCCCGGGAGAAGAGCTGCTCGTCCTCAAGCCACAGTGGGGCTGTTCCTTCGGCAGCCTGCGTGCCTCTAAGTCGTAGTTGGGTTTAGCTTGTTGCGGTGGGTGGGTTATAGCCTGCAGGGGGAGGGTGGCCCTTCGCAGGCCGTACCCGGGAGTCCCGGCAGCTCCGGCCGGGCTCACTATGCGGGGCAAGTAAGAGCGGGAAAGATCTCCCTTTTGAAGTGGGCAGCTAATGACAACCCGTCTCAGGCAGCTAAGGAAAGCTTCACACCTTAGTAACCTGCTTTAAGACGACTTAGTTACCTGTACTAGTGGGAGGTGTCCCTGCCTATGGCAGGGGGTTGGAACTGGATGATCCTTGAGGTCCCTTCCAACCTTACCATTCTATGATTCTATGACTTAAAATGAATTTACCTTTACATTGCTCCTTGTTATTTGATTTTGAATGGATTGCTCAATCCCACATTTGCCCCGTTTGACAAGTCCAGTTTGCATCTTTTACTTCAAACCTCAATTTCTGCCCATTTTGTCAGTGGACTAGTAAAATCCCAGCCAGCACAGGAGCACTGGTGTGGCTGTTTCTGCAGGCCAGGTGCCCCCATTCCCAGCGAGGTACACAAACATCCTTTCCTGCTTGCTCGGTGTTGCTCGTGTAAATACAATGTAAAGGTGTGTGTGTGCTTAGTTGTGTTTGAATCGATGATGCTAATAGCATGCAGCTAAGCAGGTAGGGAGTTGATTTAGCTTTGCTTTTAAAGTCCACAGTGTCGTTCAGCAAGTTTGCTGTGTGTGTATTCAGGGAATGGCTTGAAGGTATTGATAGAATTCAGTATAAATGTAACATCTGATTGATATCTCATCTAAATCTTAAAAACAGAACTAGAAATTCATGACTTGGGAACAGCTTTGACTATAAAAGCAGCAAAGGGGATCAGAATTTGCTTTTGAACTGTCATTGATACCTGTACAAGTGGGACTGGCGTGCTGTATGCAGTGTTTTGGGTTGAACTCTTATGTAACTTGTTTTCCTGTTGTACAAATACATTTAATTATCAAAAATCGTGGGGATTAAGACCAGTACAAAACTTGATTTCATTTCAAAGCCGTATTTGCATAGTTTAAGGGCTGCCTTCCTCTACAGGATGCCTTTTGTGCATTCTGGAAAGGGAGCTGCTCACTAACAGCTTTATGTGGCTTGGGTAGGACAGACACATTCCTGCTGTACCGAAGTGTTACTCCCTCTTTTGAAAAATGAGGGGCAGGAGTGGTAAACACTGGGCTCTCACCTCTCTGGTAAACGATCTGCTCACCTAGGATAGATGATAGTCTGAATTGCATGCAATTAATTAAATATTCATTAGAATAAATACTACAGTCCCAGGTTTGCTGTGCTTGGATAAGTACGTGACCAGTTTGATTATAGACTCCAATGTCGTTGCTGCTCTATGAAGTATGTTTTAATTTTCAACATCTGTTTTAGTCACTGAATCCATTAAGTTGTGCTGATGAAAAATAATTTCATGCTGAAGTGTTTTGCTGGATTAGACTTTAAAGACAAGAGAGGGTGTAGTTCAAATCAGGCTTTGTGTGGGTTGCAGATTAAATGGTGGAGAGGGAAGGTGCTTAATAAAGTCTATTAGGAAGTTATTACAGAAGAAAACAGTAACAAACAGGGAAGTAAGCTGGGAGTAGATACCTTTGGTGAATGGGAGTTGTCAGAGAGAAGTGCTGGGAAGAGCAAGCTCTCTCCAAAGAGCTGAATTAGTTGTCCTGTGAGCAGATCATGTGAAACTGCATAAACTAATGCATCAGTGCCTCACTCACATAGATGGTTTAACTTAACACTGGAATTTTCAGCTAATAGCTGTCCAGAGTTGTAGTTGTAACTTCTTACTGTTGATAAGGCAAAGGGCTATCTTGGAGCAATGTTTAATTTACTGGTGCAGAGCTCTTGTAGATTACTGATAACAATGTCTGCATGTTGATAGGCTTTTAGTTATGGGTTGGTGTGTTCTGTTGTGTTTATGTACATTTTAGTAAGGTAGAGAGAGGGAGAATTTGGAGTATGGGTGCCTGTGGTACATGTGAGAACGGGTTTTGTGATCCAGGCTTCAGTTTTCCTTACTTTTTTTTTTGTCTCATTTTGGTTTATCCTTGATGTAGAGGCAAAATGCAACTCACAGCCATGGCAAGCTTCACTTATAGTAATTAATGGCAGATTTTGCTCTAGTCTCACAAAGAAAAATATAGTGTAGAATAAATCCTCTTCTAGTATGGCTTACATGTATGAGCCCTTCCTCTGGGGGTGTGTGAAAATACTGCACGCACAATGTGTCTGCTGTCAGTGCAGGGGGCAAAATCCTGATGGGGCCCTTGTGGGAATCGTCTATCCATGTGAGAAATTCTGTGAGCAAGATTCTTCTGTGGCTGGCTTTGGTTCTGTGAAGTGGTAAGGGCTCCCCTGCTGTAAAAAGGGTTTAACATTAACCAGTGTGTAAGATTTGTCTGCACTGCTTGTGACAACCCTGGAGCAGAGCCTGCCATTTCCCTGTGGCAGCTGCCAAAGGTAACTCGTAAATTCTGATGAGGTGACTGAGCTGCTTGTAATTAGCCAGACAACAACTTATGGACAGAAGGTTTTGACATAGCTGAAATTCTTTCCTTAATCACTGGCTTGTCTAAAACTAAGAGAAAGGTGTGGAAATAGAAGTGAGTGTAGTGATTGTTTTGCATGAGGTTTGCACAGGATGGCTGGACACACCTGTCAAATGCTGCTTCTAAAATGTGAAAACCTGGTTTAAAAGTCTCCAAGGCTATCACAAATCGTTATGGAAATGTTAGCATATACCTTTGGAAATGATCCTTACAGACCCAGAATGACTGGTCAGGCCGTTGCAAATCACAGACCCAGTTGTGCTACCAAAACCCACAACAGTACTGGGATCTCCACGTTAAAATCCCACCCTCCCCATTCTTCTCCAGTTACAAAATGTTGCATCTCCAAAGGACTGTAGGAAATTGGAGGGTAGCCCCATGGGAATCATGGAAAAATGGAAATAGCCCCAGGTCATCTTGGTGCTTGGGAGTTACCCCCCCACCCCCNGGAGGAGCAGAGCAACTGAGAACTAACTGAGCAGTGTGTGAGCAGTGTCTGAGCTACGTTTTGACTGGTTGTGTGTCTCAGCAGAAGAATGAGTGATACAGGTTACTGTTGGTGTTTTTCCTTCTCACAGCTAAGGATTTAATTTCTCTCAGTAAAATATTCCAGTTAGCCTCAAACCAGCACAGTGCTGCCCAGAGGATCACTCCAGAGGCCTTGGAGATGGCATCCCCTTGTGCAGGGAACTGTGTGTGGGGAGGTCAGGCTGGCACAGTGTCACAGGGCTCCCTCCTAGCCTGTGCCAGCCCAGCCTGCTTGGCTGGTACAGGAGGAATGGCAGGCAAATCCCTGTGTCTAAAGGAGCAGGGGAAGTATCTGCATCAAAGTTCTTTGGAAATGAAAGAGTTTGGGTATGGTAAAACTAACATTCTACATTCCACATATGATTAGAGCATCCTTTGAATATTATAGAAGTATTTTTCAGCTCAGATGCTCTGCTCTTCTCAGCTCTGAAGGTACTCCTTCGAGAACACACAGGTACCTAGGTAGAATAATGTTACACATTCCCCTCTCTAAACCAACCCGTGTCAGTTACATATTCCAGAGCCCTGTGCCAGCATGCTTTAGTTCAAGCAGCTTTGCCCAATTCCTCAGAAAACTGGAAAGATGACTTCTAATGTCATGGGCCATGTGCTGCTCGTCAGCTCTGACCAGGAGCAATTCCTGCTCCCCTCTGGTGCCAGTTGTAGCGCTGGAGTGCTCCAGGATGGGCAGAGCCAGTGGCATGAGGCTCGAGGCTGCCTCAGCTGGTCAGAGGAGGTGCTGGGAGTCAGGGCTGTGCCTGCTGTGGAACTGGGCTGAAGGACCAGTGCACATTCATTCTTAAAGTATTTGGCTTCTTAGTTCAAATGCTGTAGGTGTCAAAGCTGATTGGGCTGGGTGTTCTCCACGTTGTCTCTCTTTGGTGTTATGTCCCAGTACAAGGACTTCCACTGGCAGTGGTGGGCTCCCTGCCTTGACAGACCTACCTGAAGTACACAGCATTTGGGAGGGGGAGTCATCAGCTTTGGGGTTTCTGCGGCAGTTACAGTTTTGAGATTTCTTAATCCCTATGATTGCTGCTAAAACAGTTTCTTTTCCACCTGTGTTTTCTTTCCTGATGCTGTTATGATTCATGCTTGGGATATGGGAAAACTGCTTCAGGCTTCCTAAACTTATGCAACAGCTCACAACTGAAAATCTGACCTACTTCAGAGCTGCTCTTGCCTAGCTAAGAGTGTCTCCATCCTGAACGGCAGTCCGATAAGCTTCCCAAACACTGGATCAAGGGAAGAAATTACTTATTATGAAAACTGGAAGTTTGTTCTGTGAGAAAGAATAAATAGTATGTTGTAAGCTAACACATTGCTTAGTCTTTAGATTAGATTCAGTGGGAATTTGCTTGCCTGGATAAGGAGCTAGACGTGGAGACTCCAAGCAATGTGTACAATTTGTTGTAACTAGTGGTGGGCCTTGAGATGGAAGGCAGTGTCCACAGTTGCTTGTAGACAGTGGTGGGAAAAAAACCCAAACATTAAAAAATGCAATGTGAAAATGAACAGAAGTGCAGGAATTTCTGTGATTTAAAGAGACCTTTTAAATTTTCATTCAAGAATGTGCAAATGTTCCACATGAGCATCTTTTTGTCACTTCAGGAGTTTTGTGACCACTATGAAACCATTGCCACAGCTTAGTGCATTGGGTAGGGACCTGCTGTGGTTCGTTGGCAGTTCCTCTGCCCTTTCGTTTTGGTGTTTATGCAAAATACAAAGAAGGCCTAGTGCAGTGTGTCACCTTGGATTTGTATCCTCTTCTGAGGGCACTTAGAGAAAATAAAGGCTAATTCCCTCAGACTTGCAGGGAGGTGATGGAGAAAAAGCAAACTCTTAAAACCGAGAGTAACAGATTGCCGCTGCTGAGCTGTATGGGGTGAAAAGGGCCTGGCTTTAACACATTTCTGAATGCCTTTGCTCAGTGGATCTCAATATCTTCATAGCTGATGCCTACATCTGGATTACTTTGGGAACCTCTGCAAGCCTGAGCTCTGAGCATAAAAAGTTTTAGAGACTGCAGTGCACAAATCACTGAATCTTTGCTTATTTTCTTCCTTGCAGGGCACTATTCGGAGGATTATTATTGAGAATCCTGATCAGGTAGGAAAGCTGTGCAGTGCTGGAGTTCTGCTTCTGTAACTGGTCCTTAATTCTCCTGATTCACTGAAGTGGTCAGCTGCCTTCATCCAGGGATGCTAAATGCTTTGGAGTCACATGGCCCATACCTTTGATGAGGAGAGAATAAATTATTAGGGATTGAAAATAGTCCAGAATCTGCAGCCAGGCTCCCTACTCTCAGCTGGTAGGTCTCTGTTAATGTACTTCAGTAGCACTGCAAGTGGAGACTAATTCTGTTTTTTATGTATTTCAAATGTTGCCTAGATGGGAGCACAGCCACTTTGCTTCCAAGCAGCCATACACTCAAGTGCACGTGGCTCAAAGAACTATCTTCAAGTATCTATGTCAGCAAATTGCAGAAGTTCCTTATCACTTTTTAGTCCAAATGCCAGGAATTCTGAACTCGCTGTTTGACAACATTTCTGAATGTTTTACAGGAGCCCTTATCTCCATTTCTTAGAGGGGGGAGTTTCTGTCCTGGAAATAATGTCATCTATGAGAAGACAATAAGAAAATACGAGCTGCTAAATCCCCTCCAAGTAAGTTGTTCTTTTTGTACTATCTGTTGCAAAACAAAATTGAGATGGTGGCAGTGAGGTAAAGTTTCCTTGGTTGGTTCTTTTTCCTCTCGCTGGGAACTGCAGCCAGCCTGAGAATTGCCAGGTTGAGGTACAGGACACATTCTCCAAGTAAACAGTTTCTGTGTGTAAGGAGAGCAGAAGTTGGAATGTTTGCTGTGCTTGTGCTGAGAACTGATTCTATCAGACTAGCAGTGAAAACTGCTCTGGTATGTCTAGCACTGCCAGGCTTCTTCTCAATATTGACTGACAGCTTGGAGCAGCTCCACAACAGAGCAACCAATAGAATTTGTACCAAACAGTGAATTGAAAAGATTAATTATTATTATTTTTTTTACTCATTCTTGGAAAATAATATACTTGGCAAAGATGTCTGAAATTCCATGTTAGAATTAGTGTTTTGATATAGCAAAAATACTTTTTTTTTTTTATTGCTCTGAAACACATTCAACAGGAGGAGTTAGTGAATTACAACCCTGAAGCATTAAAGTGTGAGGCAAACTCAGGGTCACTTGGGAAGTAAGTCAACCAGTTTTATTAGGATCATTAAAATAACAACCTGCTACCAGCCTTTGCATGCAAAGCCACATTTCATTCATTTATGTGTTCCCACTAAGCTTCCATCTCACCAGGACACATCCAACAGCTTAAAAAGATCTGTTCTTGTTCCTAGGAGAAGCAGTATCAGTTTTCCCAGCAGTCCCAGCTCTCCCAGCAATCCGACCACTGCTATGTTGTCCAGCCCTGCCAGCACTCTGAGGAGTCCCAAGTCACTCACCAGTGCCAACAGACACAGACCAGTAGCCCCAGTGAAGTGTTTCCAGTCTGCGTGAGCGATGACTGCAGAGGGAACACAGTGAGGAGGGTAACAGTCCAGACCTGCGAAGCGGTAAGCAGCCTCAGGCAGCCTTTGACTGCTGACAGTGGCTTTTTGCTCTGTTTGCAGAGTACAAAACTTTAGAGACACATCAAATTGCTAATCCTTGGCCTTCAAAGTTTTCATTGAGGCTCACAGTAGGGAATTCAGCCCCATATACTCACTGTAAATGAAACAGCAGAGCCTCTGCAGCTACAGCAGGTAACTTCTGTGTATGTTGTGATTGCAGGCGTGGTCTAGAACTGTCCCAAGCTCTGTCATGTGCTGTTAGGGGCAAAAAAAAAAAAAAAAAAAAAAGCCCAACCAAACCCCAAAGCCATTCCAGGTGAGGTATCCTATTTCTTGTTGAAACACATCTGTGCTTAGGTGTCCTGACTGAGCATCATTCTGTGGTCCTTTGGATGTGTTAAGTCTTGTTTGTTGTGTTTTTTGTTTCATTTGGAGTCTTACCTATTGATCGAGTCAGGCTTCATCTGTCAGTCTGCACAGTACAGCCTGAGTAGTGCAAGGCCTGTGCCTCTGGTTTGGGAGGAAAGATCCAGTACTCCAGTACATGCAGCAATTCAGGGTTACTTTCTGCTTAAACTGATCGGTGAGAACCTTAAATATATTTCAACTCGTTAGAAGTTCACTGGAAGCACAGAACTAGCTTTCTTTACCCTTCCTCTTACAGAAGGCTGCAAATTCTGGTGTTTCTGGTGTGGAGAGGGAGCACAGCAGCCCCTCCTGAGCGTCATTCAAGATGCAGGTGGCAAGGCATAGTTGGGCATATCAGTGGTAGACCTATGTGGAATCTACCACACTCCTGTAAAGCAGCTTAGTGCACGCAGTCAGTTGGGATTGCTATTGAAATCCTTTGTTATTCACAGACAGAGGCGTTTGAACTGTAGCAACACAACCCCCTTTCAGCAGCTGGCACTTGGCTGCTGTGATCTGGGTGCTGCCCACAGGCGTTTGGTGCACTGCAGCTCTGGAGGATTGTGTATTCATGAGATGTGCTCATTGCCAGTGTGTGGTGTAGCAACGTGGTGCTGGTGAGGTGGCTGCAGAAGATGCTACCTTTCCTATTTCTTGCTGTAAAGGAGTATTTATTTCTGCATAGCTCACTGGAAGGCAGGAGACCTGCAAGGCTCCGGTGTGAGGAAAACAATGGCATAAACAAATTGCAGATCAGTAAGAGGAAACATAACCACATCCATCCTGCTTGTAGAATTTTTGTGTTGAGCTTTCAGCCTGAAGAAGAGAACTCAGGTCTGGTCTTGCCTGTCTCCTGGCAGGTGAATTGCTCTCAGGAAAACAAGGACCAGCTGGACTGCCGCTACTTCGGTGAGCTGCTCGCAGAGCTGAACCGCAAGACCAACGACCTGTACAGCTGCTTACTGCAGCACGTGGAGAAGATAGGAAGGTACTGACATTGCATTTGTCTTGTCTTTTCTGTGTTTCTGTGAGAAGGACCTGGAGTCCTGGTGGACAAGCTGTCCGTAAGCCAGCAGTGTGCACTTGAAGCCAAGGAGGCCAATGGTGCCTGGCATGCCTTAAGAGCATAGCTAGCAGGTCAAGGGAGGTTCCCCCTGCCCTACTCTGCCCTAGTGAGGCCATATCTGGACCACTGGTTCAGGTTCAAGAGAGGCAGCTACTAGAGAGAGTCCAACAGAGGCTACAGTGATGCTGTGGGGACTGGACCTGATATTTTTCAGCCTAGAGAAAAGTGAGAGGAGAACTTCTCAGTGCTTATCAATATCTAAAAGGTGGACATTAAAAGGGTGGGGCTAAACTTCTTTCAGTGATGCCCAGCAACAAGACACGGGGAAATGAGCACAAACTGGAACCCAGGAGGTTCTATATGAACATGAGGAAAAAGCTTGTTTGGTGTGAGTGTGCTGGGGCCCTGGAACAGTACGCCCAGAGAGGTCGTGGAGTCTCCTTCTCTGGAGAGATTCCAAACCTGCCTGGGCTGCTGTGGGTGCCCCTGCTTTAGCAGGGGGATGGCCTGGATGATTCCCAGAAGTACCTTCCAATCCCCCACCATGCTGGGATTCCACAGTTCTGCATAGCAGAACTGGGATTGTGCAGTTCAGAGGACAGTGTTGTTTGCAAGTTGTTTTAACTTGCCTAACTAGCACTGACTTTGTGTTCTCCACACTCATCTACAGCCTGAGTTACTGAGTACACAGGAGTGCTGTGAGTCAAGTAGATGTTTATGGAATTTGATGCTTTGTCCATTGTTTGGGCTCTCACGCACCAAGAATTCACATCTCACACCCGTGTGCACACAGAGCAAACAAATACACTTGCAGCATGCCCTGACCTATGTCTAACCATACAGTTTTGCTACTACATTTTGAAGAAACAGCTCAGCTGTTCCAGGTGCCATTCCCTTTGTTTTGTTGTGGTGTTCTGTTCTGTCACGGATTAAAAGATGGCCACCATAGGGCATAAAGCTCAGCAGCTGCCTGCAAACTGATGCTGAGGATGTCTTCTGACATCAACCTTCACAGTGTTCTTCCATCACTGTCACCTCGTTCTTTCCCACTCACCTTTTGGTGCTTTCCAAGTTCACTGAAAGGAGAAGAGTGGTCCCACAGCAGGGCAGAAGCAGAATTTAAGCATCACAAAAGACCTGACTGCAAAGGAAACACTTCAGGTGTGTCGATAAATGGCAGCATAGCTCTGGGTAAATAAACCATTATCCAGACAATGAAAATGTAATTGGCTTAAACAAGCATAACTGGGGTGAGTGCCCAAAGAATCGGAGACTTGGCCTGGCTCGAGTGTGCTGCTGGTAGCATCCCATTCTGCTCAGAGATCTGTGTTGCCAAGCACCTTGAAAGGAAGGTGACAGCTCTCAACCTGATAAAGAACCTTCCTTGCTCTGTGTTCATTCTTGTTACAGCTGTGAATGTGGGCATGGATTCTTTTGTCAAGAAAGTTCTCAAGCAGTTGTTGCTAACTGTTCCCTTGGATTTTGCCTCTTTTGCAGGAACCAGGACATTGAATTCACGTGCCAGGTAAGCATCAATGCCAGGTAGGCACCAGGAGTGCTCTTGGGGAGCTGCTCCCTGGCATGCAGTGTTAACAACAATGGTGTGGATCTTCCAGCAAATTAAGCCAAGCCAGTTTAAATGAGGGATGCTTTGTTAGTTAATGATCCCTGCTTGTTAATAACATTCAGAGCCTGAAACTTGCTGCTAGGCCTGGATTTGCAAATGGGATCATAGTGAAAGGCAAATAGAATAATTTGCATTATTCCAGCATGAGATTCAAGTGTTGGCAGTCTTTCCTGTTGTGCCAATAATGGCTGCACTGCAAGCAATCTGCACAGCTCTCTCTGCTTCCACTTTGTGTTTCTTCCACTCTCTGGCGAGTGAAGCTGCTGTCAGCAGCACTGAGGATGTCAGCCTCTGCAGACAGCTGTTCTGTGCTTGGGGCCAGGGCAGAAGCCTCAGCACCTCTCTTATTTTCAAGGGCATTGTGCTAGGGCAGGAGAGTTTGTCCAGGGTGAAATCACCTGAGGCAGTGCCACTTAATCACTGCCAGGATCCCCTGTGACAGCTGCTCGTCCTTCAGGAACAGGAAATATGCTCCTACCTATCAGAGACTGCTGGGAGCTGTTGTTTTCTGGAGAGGACTGGTTTGAAGTAAAGGACTGCTGCCTTTACACCAGAGGTTACTGGGGAATTTGAATGCATGCTTCATGTATCGCTTCATCTCTGTCTGTCTGTGCCCCACACAGCAGACTGGAAGTTTTCTGGATACTTTGATCTGTTTTCACTCTTATTTGCCTTGTACTAAAGGTGTTTTGCATAGTAGAGCTGGGTAATTAATGAAGAAAGCACATCTATGATCTACCAGGCAAAATTCTTCATCAAGATGTCTCCCCTTCCCTCCCTTTGCCTAGACTGAAGATATTGAAGAATTAATTCCTAAAGGACTGTCTGAGGCAACAAAGCAGCAGATTCGCTATCTCCTCCAGGTACCAGAGTGGGGGAGGGGATGTGTTAGCCTCTAGTAACATCCAACAGTAGCAGCTGGCTTGCTGGGGATGTTGCATGTAACATGCTTTGCTCTCTGCTCTATTCCATTTTGTCTAGCCTTAAGGGTTTGGAATCACACAGGTGGCTCCCAGTCATGCTGTGGCAGTCTGTTCCACGCACTGCTTGTGTACTGTACACAGCTTTACTGATGCTTTCTTGTGGTCACCAGAAACCAACTTGGCTTTGGCCCAGCTGTAGGAGAATGCAGACCTGTAACATTTATATTTGTGTTGAATGTTAATGCTTTGTGTGAAGGCAAACAGGAGGTGCTTTGCTGAGCACTGAATTGGGTATCCATTGCCAGCTACAAGCCATGCTGATGCCTTAGATCTCACCTTTCACAGATGTTCTGCTTAAAAACTTGTACACAGATAAAGTTTCAAGGTTGCAAAACTTAACCATTTCTGTTCAGGTTCCCTTTGTAAGTTTTGTCTGATCCCAAGCACCTCACCCTGCCTTTGCCACCCCCAGCCCCATGGCCTGGCTGTAAGCAGACAGACAGCACTGCCAGGTGCTGGTAAGATTTGTTGATTTTGCTCTTTGCAGCACTGTAAGTCCCTACAGCACACTTTGTAGTGTGGCTGAAGTGGCTGATTGGAACTGGCCCTTGCCTTTGAAACATTAAAACCAGTGATGTAGCATGGATCCCAGTGGCCACTCCAGAACCATTTGATGTGTGGTGTGTCAGGACAGGAGCCCAGACAACCTGCAGCACTGCTCAGCAGGTGTGTCTGGATCTGGTCTCCCTGAGGTAGGAGCAAGATGATCCTACCTGGGAGCTGCAGCATAGAATCACTTCCCTGATGAAAAGTAAGTTTGAATCAAGTTATGAATGAGCAAACCTGCTCTGACTTCACCGCTCAGCCTGCCTGGAGCAGGTCCCTTCCAACTTGAATTACTCTGATTCTTTCACAATGGACACTGATGTGAGCACCATCTGAGGAAGCTGGTTCAGAAACCCATCTTCCTTGTTTGCTCTTGAGTCCACCTGGGTTTACATTCTCACACCTGTGATTAGACCAAAGCCACCAAAACACCTTTGGGGAACCAGAGCTTGGTTGCATACAGGCAGTGTGCAGTGGGGCTACAGACCCCTGGGGCCTCTCAGAGTTATCTGTGGAATGCTTTCACTGGGAGGACTCTGAGCCAGCTGTCAAACTGCTAAGAATGTGGAGAACGTCCCTGTAGATGTATGTGACATCTCTGGAATTCATCAGCCTTCAGCAGGAAGCAGTGGCTGAGTATTGTGGTTTTGTATTCTAAATTCATCCCTTTGGACTTTGTGCCTCCTTTCAGTCTACATTTAAAGCTAGTTCACAATAAAACCATCCACACTCTAAGTCAGAACTGAAATTCCACTTTAATAAACAAAGAGGTGAGTTACATAAGGAATGTTTGGGTTTTTTTGAAGCCTCAGTCACATAATGGCAGCAGTGGGGAAGAATAAAAAATAGGAAGTTTCATCACCAGGTGGATGGAGATCTGACAGCCTTCCTCCATCCCAGTGGTTGACAGGTAAAGCTAAGGGAAGGTATGGGAGGAGGAGGAGGAGCCAGGAGGATCTCACCTTTGTCCAGACAGTACAACCCCTATCTCCTGCAGAGAATATTCAGCCCTTCCAGAAGAGTCAAGACTTGAGGAAGTTACTTTGTGGATTCTTCAAGAATCTATTTTTTTTCTTTCAAGCATTAGAAAAGTATCAGGAACTGCAGCAGTTTGACATGAGTCAGTGCAGAGCTGTTGAAGGGAGCAGGGCTAGGCTGTTGTGCAGAGACCTTTCCTTTTCATCCAGTTGGCTCCTTTCACCTTTGGGATCCTTTTCCTTTCAAAGGGAGAAGTTGGCTGTATGGTGCTTTTTTATTTAAATGTTTTTAATTGTAAGGAAATTCCCCTGCCCCGGGGCTGCAAGTGTGCTTTGTCAGATCTCAGAGGTGATGCTTCTCTCCAGGCTTCTCAGGTAGGGTAGGAATTGTTTTCAATGGGAACAAGTCAGGATGCTCTGAGCACTCAAAACCTGACTGTGTATTACCAGCACCTTTATTTTCCCCTTTGTTGGTGTTCAGAGGCAGTTCTTCACCCCCTTGTTCCTTCCCTTTGCAGCATGTTACCATCTGCAGAACAAAGTCCAGGAGAGTGTCGCTTTGTGGGACCTCTGCACGCTTCAGCGAGTGCCCTGGCAGCAACAGTGCTAAGGGCACAAGTTGTTTTCAGCTGTGGAGCAGCTGCCACGCGGGTTGTAAACAAAGCTTACTCATTCAGTAGGAGAACACATTGTTATCTTTTCCCCTCCTAGATGAGAGTGACATCAGATAAATCCTTGAGGCTTGTGCTTTCCACATTCAAGAATTTACGTGAGGAGCTTTGCCATCTGCAGGATGACCTGGGGGTAAGCCACCATTGCCAGGTCCCCTGGCCTCAGCCCTCTGGATTTCCCTGTCAATGGGAAGCTTGGTAGGATGAAATGGAAGTGATGAAGTTGAGGCTTCCAGCTGCTCTAATGGAAGTGTCTGGTTTGGTTTGTTCATTGATGGGCATGACAGACCCATGCAGTGGATGAGGTCAGATTTTGTTCTAGCAGTAGATTTCAGGTGCTCAATATGTTGAAGCCTAAAATCCTCGAATACTTTGAAGGGAAGACTCTGCTAAGTGAGACTGGATTTAAAGCTCTGAATTGGTGGCTACAATGCACACATCATCTATGTGGCTGGAGCTGAACTGTGCTCTTAATTTCCATCAGGAAATTCCTGTCCCAGGAATCAGAGCCCTCAGTTCCCTTCACTCCTGACAAGGCTGTGTTCCTATGTCACAGGAAAGCTGCTGTTAATGGGTGCCTTCAGCAGCTCCAGTGGTTCTCCAGGATCTAGGTGTCCCAATTTGGAAGCTGGAGGTCTGCAACTGTTGATACAATCGGTAGCTAGCAGCTGTCAAGGAATCAGAAACATTTCCTGTATCAACCCAAGTACTCAGCACTTCTGGAACCTTCACAGCACTGTGCAAAAGCTTGGGGAGGGGAGGAGAGTTTGAACCATCATCAGCACAGGAGTCTCTGTGGTGAGGTGCTCCAAGCTTTGGAGGGGGTCGTTGGTTTAAGTAACTACAAGTAATTCTTATTGGGAAAGATGAAAGCAGTGTCTGAGATCCCAGTGCTGACCACACCACACAAAGCCAGCTGGAGGGCTGCTGTGTGCTGTGCACTTCTCAACCCAGAGTCTGAACAAAAAGAGGGCATTTCCTCGCTTCCAAAGTATCCCTCACAGATTACTCAGTAGGCTGCACTTAAACATGGGAAAAGGTCACTGAAGCATTGCACTTTTGTCTTACAGAAGTTAGAAACTGACAATGTCTTGCTTAAGAAGGATTTGGCTTTTAAAGATTCTCAGGTGAAAGAGTATGAAACCATGCTGGCTTCCCTGCGAGAGAGCAACCGCCAGCAGCAGGTAAATCTGAACTGCAGCTCATCAGGCAGCCAAGAGCCAGCCCTGCGCTGAAGCTCTGAGTCTTGTGGCTGCTGCCTACTGCACGCTGGGGTGTGTGGGTGGCCCTGTTACTGCAATCATTCCCCTTCTGTGCTTCCCAGCAAGGGCTCAGAGACAGCACTGCCAAGTGCTGCTCTCTGGAGGAGCAGCTGCTGGCGCTGCGGCTGAGCGAAGGGGACAAGGAGTGCCAGCTGAAGGAGCTGGAGTACAGCAAGCGAGCCCTGGAGCAGGAGCTGCAGAGCCTCAGGCTGCAGGTAACAGCCTGGCTTGTGCTGGCGGCAGCGGCTGTGACTCGGGCACAGCCGCATGAACAAATGAGAATGAATCATAAATCCACTTTTAAACACACACTCTGGTCATCTCCTGCAGGCCTGCTCCAGCCCAGCCCTGCAGACCAGCACAGATGAGCTCTCCAGCCGCTACGTGGAGATGATCAATAACCTGAGGGAGGACAAGGACCGCGAGATCCGCAATCTTAGGGTGAGTCGTTTGACTTTGCCCTGGCGACTGCAGGCAAACAGCTGCTCTCTGAGCCAAGAAAAGGGAAGAGCTGCTGTAGGTACTTGTGGATGCCTTTTGGCTCTGCAGTTCCTTTATGCACAGGCAATACAGAGTGCTCAGAAATCCTTACAGTGGTGCTTAAAAAAAAACCCCAAATGCAATTCCAGTGCCTGAAGGGATCCTACAGGAAGGCTGCAGAGGGACTCTTCATAAGGGTGTCTAGAGACAGGACAAAGGAGAATGGTTTGAAGCTGAGGCAGAGCAGGGTTAGACTGGAGCTGAGGAAGAAGTTCTTCAGTATGAGGGTGGTGAGACTCTGGAATAGACTGCCCAGGGAGGCTGTGGCTGCCTCCTCCCTGGGGATGTTCAAGACCAGGTTGGTTGGGTGAGGCCTTGAGCAGCTGAGCCTGGCTTAGTGGTGTCCCTGCCCATAGTGGGGAGGTTGGAGTAGATGGTCTCTGAGGTCTCTTCTCAATCTGAGCCATTCTGTGATTCTATGAATTTAAGAGGTAGAAGTTGGGGATTAATCAGACCATCAGTCTAGCAGGACACACAAAATCCCTCCAGGAAAAAGTAAGAAAGAAGCCCAGCAGAAAACAAGAATAAACCCTAACTACTGTGTGTAGGAAACGTCCCTGAAAGCCAGTCCAGCTTTAGTGCTGGATCAGCTTTATGGAGCAGTAAGATACTAACATGATGCTGGGGAGCATTCAGAGCAGTTGGCACTTTATGAATTTACTGTGCTAATCGTGGGGGTCTCACTGCTCATGATCTGAATGGGAAAAAAAAAACAACCCTATCCAGAGCCTTGGATACGTACTGAAAGGTGCCCACAAGCAGCACCAGGCACCTAACCACTCCTTACCACCTGTTCTCCAGAACCAGTTATGCCAATTCCAGCAGGATATCTCAAGGAGAGAGGGGAGTAACAGTGACTTGCAAATACGGTTGCACGAACTGACATCTATGCTGGAGGAGAAGGATGCTTGTATCAAACAGCAGCAAGAGGTAAAGCGAAACAACTATTTCTCTTCTAAGTTTTTCTGTTTGAGCCTCCACTTCTCATGCAGGTGTAAACTCACCAGGAAGTCACTTGCAGTCTCCTGGTTTAGGGAGCAGGGTTAAGACTTTCCTCTGCCAGTCTTTTATGAGGACATGCTGTGGACTGCTCTTTGAACTCCTATGGATCCTTTGTTGTGACTTAGTGAACTAACATTGCAGGATTTCACCTGAATGCTTTCTTTGGTTTTCTCAGGACCTCTTCCGCTTGAAGCAGGAGAAATTATCAAGCAATCAGTCCCCTGGTGTGACAGCCATCATCACCAAGAAGTAATGTGGTTATTCACCTTTACATCCCACTGGTGTTGTGTAGCCTCTGTTAGCCAAGGGCTTCCTGTAGATGTCCTTATCCTGCCTGTTCAAGGGGAAACGTGCACAGAGACTCTTCTGGCTGGGGAAGGTTCAGTGCTCAGCACCGTAACAGTGATTGGAGGGGTGGCCAAGCACGGTCAAGAGACATCTAAATGTCTGCATTAGCTACTTAGTCACTAGTGAAAATCTTTGGGTAGGAATGGCTGGAAGGGCTCTTGGTGAGAGCAGACAGATCTCAGTTTACAGGTTTGCAACTCTCCTCACTACAGGTACAGAAATCAGTATCCAATCCTGGGTCTCCTGTCTGATGACTACAAGGTGACATCACCGGTCAATAAATCGCAAACTATTGTAATCGAGAGGACTGGAGAGATCTGGAAACACGTGAGTTCACCCACAGACTGCCTCTTCAGTCTCTGCAATTCCCACATATTCAGTGGAACTTCAAAGAAAGCTTCAGTGTCAGCTCAGAGCTGACATCTGAGAGGGAGCCCCAGGTTTAGTTGAACTTGGCTGTTAACAGCAAAGTGATTAAAGTCTGTTGCAGCTAATTGTGGGGTGGGGTAGACACGAAAGAACCATTTGTTGTGCTCCCTGACACGCAACTGCTTTGCACGAAAGAAGTGGCCTTGCTCTGACAGCAGCCTCTGCCCGCAGGCACAGGGCAGTCTTCGGGCACTTCAGGACTGGGGAGATAGTTAGGCAGAACTTTATCCGCGTTGTGCTCTCAGGTGAGGGTGTGCTGTGGGCGTGCAGCGTTCCTCTGAGTCACCAGTGTGACTCCAGCTTATTTCTAGCAAGCACCATAGCCCTGACACAACAAACCAGGGCAGTGACGAACCCAGCAGCCCTGGAAGAGTAGAAACAGAAGGAAGAGGCTTGCAGAAGCTAATTCTGTCAGAGGGCACATGGCAAAGCTGCCAAGGCACAAGAAAGATCAGTGTGGCCAGTCCGCAGCCATGCATGCTGAGCAGGGGAACCTGCTGGGGCTGTGCACAACCAGAGCACGGCAGAGTGGCACAAATACAGAAGTGCTGAAGCAAGCAGCTCTGAAGGGACATGACTGAGAATGTGACAGTTGTGGGAGCAGCCTGCATAGACAAGGGTAAAACATTTGGAGTGTTCTGCTGTGGGGCTAAGAAATTAAAAGGTAGAAGTCACTGGCAAACAGCAAAGTGTTACTGCTGAGCACTGAAACTCACTCTGGTGCATTGTGACCGTTAAGCAACCCCAACCTGGTCACAAAGAGGACTTTTGCCCTCAAGTAACCCAAACTGTGACCTCCTGTAACCCTTGGGGTTTAGTGGCCAAGACTATCTTAGGCTGAGGGTTGGACTCATGGGCTTAATCTTTTCCAAACGAAATGATTCTGTAATTCTATGGCTTTGACCTCAAGTAACCCTGAGGGCTAACTGGCAAGGAATTTAACATGAATAAAGAAATGACACCAATAAAGTCGAAGCCCCCTTCCCTCACTGGGACAGTTACTCATACTTCCCATTATAAAAAATGGAAAGGAGTTGTGTGCTCTGCATTTTAGGAGCCCAGGATCATAAAAGACAGGTTTTATGGAGCAGGCAGGGTTGGTTTATTGAACTGGAATGTGTGTTTCCTTCTAACAAGCCGCTTGGTTCTTCCAGGAATGAAAGAAAACTCTAAGCCATCAGCTGCTTAAAGGAGTTAACAATTTAAACTGCTTTACTTTCTGCTATTCTGCATCCAAAAATGATTCAGTCTGATAGTGAAAAGTCTGGAGAACATGGTAAAGAAGGATGAAGACGGAGAACACAGATCCTCACCCTGAATAATTGTTGCCAGTGTCCTACTCTGCCACTGACAGCCGTGTAAAGTGTACTTGTACTTGTTCACACTCTGCACAGGTGACAGCAGCAGGCTGTGCCTTTGTGGACTTCACTTCTTCACATGCTTAACTTCTGTTCTTCAGCCACTCTGAAACAATCTAAGAGACAAAAGGAAGCCATCTGAGACCGTCACTCTCTGAACTATTTGCCATACTCTCCTGTCCTGCCACTCACTGTAAGAAGGGTACAGATCTGAGTGCCCTGATAGCAAAAGGCTGCTTTCAGCACAGTCACAGGCTGCTGCTGCTTAGTGAAGGTGAAGCAAACCCAGACACTGCCAACATGGGGAACCTTAGGAGTGCCTCACTAAAAGCTGCTTACATCTGTCTATGGCTGGGAAGCTAAAACACACAGGGAAAATCCTGAATGTACTCCAGCTGTACAACCACCTCAGCTACTGCTGTGGCCCATACTAGAGCTCCTAGGCTCAGCACCATGCTGGGGCAGCTGCTGGTTCCAGAGAACATCACTGCCCTCAGAGGTGATGGACCTCAGCTGAAACTTTGTAAGGGCCCAAACCAGCTCTAAGTATTTGCTGGGCTGGAAAATGTGAAGAGCTTGGTGCATTTTTATATTGAAACACTTAATGACCTGTGAGCTACTTCCATACTATCAGACCAGGCCTCCACTGACAACTTGTGCTCTTTGCAGGACCACAGGAATCTCTTAGACTGAGTTGCTAATAATAAAGTAGTTATCTAACCAACACTGTGCAGGGAATCATAGGGGAAACTTTAAACTATGCAATCAAAGGTGCTAGCTCTTCATCTTGGGGTTCTTGCTTTGCTCTTTCTGCAGATGTAACTTTCCATTCACAAGTAACATGTATCAGAATGTTCCATGGTGACAGAGTGCCGGAGCTTAGTGAAACTACCTTACAATAAACCAAAGTGTAACTTCCTGAATCATGTCTGTCTGTACTGGAACCACCTCCCGTCTAAGGGATGGACTGGGTTTAGGTGGTTTGCACCCTCAAACAGCAATCACTGGACCTTAACTCTACAGAGAGGTTTGAATTAGTTAGGTATCTTTGAATAAGGAGAGCTCTGCAGTCAGTATTTACTTGATTCTAGAATAGCCTACACCTTTCTGTGTAGCAATGAGGTGTAACGGACACCACATAGGTCACATACTCCTCAGTGTGTTCTAGCCCAATAAATTCTTTTAGTTACACTGTCCTCTAATGACTGTTCCCCTTTAGTGACCTGAATGATAAAGGAGGAAAACCACCACACTGGAATCTCTGCATAGCTGTGGAGTTACCCTGAGCAAAGGAGCCACAAAGTAAACTTCTGACTTACTGCAGGCTTTGCCATGATCACGGCTGGGCATGACTAGCTGGGAGCACTACACAGGCAGCTCAGAAGAATCTAGCAACAGGAAGAACATGAGTTATTGATGGACATAGCTACTGTGCCCTCGTTTCAGCCACTGCAAGGGCTGTGCAGCATGGTTACTAACCACTCCACCCAGAAACACTAAGGCACTAGCATTCAGGCAGCAGCGAATGCCCCTGAAGGACGGAAGCAGGGAGGCTCTCAACACAGGCAGGGCTGTGGTGTGGCCACTTGATGGCAAAGGCCACAGAGAGGCAAATGACCTGGTTTGCAGGTAAGACAACTGTCCACTCTGCTGTGGAGCAAGGAACAGCTCTAAGCCTGGTTACAGTATTTGAAGACTTCCCTGTGCTACACGTGCTACAGAGCTGCTGGTTGCCATGACACATTTTACTCAAAAATGGAAACAACATAACTTGTCCAAAAGCCAGAGGCCATTTAGAGCTGGGTTTTGTTTTCAAAGCAGGTTTATTTAAACAGCACATTTAGTATTTTTCATTCTAAAAGTACACATTATTAGGTGGGATCTCAGCTATTGCCTCTCCTCTGTTGAATCCAAACTGGTTTCCCTAACCTCATTTCTCATCTCTGTGAAGAGCAGGTAGTATTCTAATTACAAAGTTTGATTTAGGTAATTTCCCCCCTCAGTTTCAGGTAGGTCCACTAAAACTTCTACATTTTTTCAGGAAGAAATTAGAAAAGCAAAGAGCACTGACTGCATCTATGTACAACAGCTCTACTGCCCTGCTAGCCTATCTTTATCAGCAACAGTGTTAAATAAATAACCTCCCAGTGCCTGAACTATTTGGTAGCATGCAGAGGTTTTTGTTCTTACACTGAGGAGCAGGAGAAAATTCCCTCCTGCTTTCTGTTGCTGACTTCCACGCAACTGGTATGCAATGTGGAACAGTTTCTGTTCTGCAGCTGTAAAATAAAAGGCAGAGTCCTGGTTCAGAGTTCCTGAAACCTCCAGCACGGAGCCTGGAGAGCTGACACAGACTCTGAACACTCCATGAGGGTAACTCACCTTTCCCTTGAGAGCACTCTGCTGGTGGTGTTCTGCATCTTCTCTCTGTTTCATTAATTGTGAGCATCTGAGAGCTAAAGAAAGGAAAAGAACAGCTGATGATCAAGACACGAACCACTTTGTATTGCTCCTGCCTTTTAGTTCTTAGTCTGTCATTCAAATAAAATCTGCAGTAACCAATTCAGACATTTTAGAGCAACCCTTCCAGGCCCTTCTGAGACTCACTGCTTGCCCAAGCGACCCTGTTTGTGCACCACATCCAGCACCGTGGGAGTGGCAGAGAAGTGCACAGACAGACAGGAGCAGCTGAACGTCCTCAGGGATGTGCTCACTGGCAGTGAACAGCCTTGCAGCTCCCAGTTCTGTGCCCTGGCATCCTGTCACCAGTGCCAGGAAAGCTGACTGACCCCTTTAGTTGGTGTGGCTGCAGGCACAGGTTTGTCATCATCTGAGGAGCAGCTCCAAACCCTTACTGACAAGGTGGCAAGGCAGGACACACATAGGCTTCCCTGAGGGAAGTACGGACACATGGCATGATCGCATCTGCTCCAGTGTTCCTCTGAGGAAGCAGAGCTTTCGCTCCTTCCCAGCAGCGACAGAAGACATCCCTCTGAGCTTTGGCACAGGGTACAAATGACAATACCAACAACTTTTTTCAGTCAATACAACACTTACAGTACTTGCAAGGCTCACAGGTGTCAGAGTCTCTTTTTCACTGGTTTCCTACCACTGAGGAACAACTCTGCTTTGAAAATGAGTAGGCAGGACCTGCCTGCAGAGCACCTCATCCTACCCCAAAGGCTTCCTCAGTTTGGGTAACAAGCAGTTTGCTGCCAGCTCAAGGGAAGGAGGCAGGCAGGGCAGAGCCACAGACTACACAGAGCAGGGATCTGTGGAAGCACTGAGACACAGATTTTACTGTGGTTTGCCGTGAAGCTTTGTTAAAGTCATGACACCTCCACGGTAACAATAGTTACAACATGGTACATCCTTTCCTCCACATCCCTACTTTCACACCTGTACCACACTTCCAGGCCCTTGTTCTGAGGAGCTCTGGACAGAACCAGCAAAGGGCTGACCAGCAGCACACTCTCCCAGCAGTATCTTAAGCTGCTCAGTGTTAACATCACTGCTCAAGCAGAAAATCTGACAAACATATTTTTAATCCTATTTGACATTTAACACCAGATGGGCAGTAAACCATTAACCTTAATACCATGTGGGTTGTATCTCAAGGCTCTTCCTTGTTTCCAGTTCCTCTTAGCTGTGTTTCACTGTCCATATGCTGCCAAGAGAAGAGACAATTAGTATAAAGAAAGAAATGCTCAGACTGCTAAGGCAATGACGCCGGCCAAAGAGAAGTGGCAACTCATCTTGAGCCCTCACACTGGGCAAGGCTGCCTGTAACCCTCTTGCTAAGTGTAACAATTTGGCTTCTCCACCCAGCCATCACAGAAAGCAGGGCTCACACACAGAAGACTGCACCAGTCTCCACCTGCTTCAAGCCCTACGCACTTGCACATATTTGCACCACAGCTGGTAATAAGCCATTGCAGTTGTGGGTTTTCCCACCACTACTCTCCTCTTGCATCTTGAAAAACACATTCCTTACAGATTTTAATGCTCCAAAGGTATGACATTTTCACCTAATTAAAAACTCCCATTAGGTGGACTGGCAGACTTAAAACTCAACACCAATTTCTGTAATACAAAGTTACAGAGCTTAATCATTCTGTAATAATGATGAAGCTGTAAATGAATTAGACTTTTAAGGAGCATCCAGCATATACTTTTCTGCTATCATTAAATATGTTGAAAAGCATTTTGTGCCCATTATGGCAAGTAGTTTTAGGACAAGAAAAAAATAGATACAATAGAAAATGTAGGTAACAAAAGTGATGCTCCAAGAAGAACAGCAAATAACCACCCACTGACTCTGAACTAAACAACCTTACATTAAACAACCGCCTTACACGAAACCGTGCTGTATCACAGACAGAACTAACTATCAGATACATAAGGATCAAAGACTTTCACTGCACCCCCTGGAAGAAACACCACTGTTATCCCCAAACACACACTGTAAAATGTAAACTTTGCTAAGCTCACCAGTAAAGACCACATATGAACAATAAAATTGTCAAACCAGGACTGCAGTACACCACCTGAAGATACTATGTGCTGATTTCACACTGCTCTCCAGAAGTTTGAGTTCTGTCATTTCTAACTCCCACGTCCTGTTCTGTGCCCCATGATCTGTGATGGGCTCTTAGCAATGTGGGGTTCAGTCATTTTACCGAGCTGGCCATAGAAAACATTTAAAATCCTGCAGTACCTGATCATTCCCTGCGTCTGTAAGGTGGCAACAGGAGCCAGCACGGACCTGTGCTTTGTCAGCCAGCAGCATCATCTTCAGTCTGCTATAAAGAAACTCTTTCAGTCCATGTGTTCATTACAATGTTCAGGAGTAAAGCATTAGAATAGTTGAACCCCCCCCAACTTTTTTTTTTTTTTTTTTTTTCCCCACTGCTACCACCTCCCCTTTGATTGCTGGGCATACAAAATAAACAAAAAAGGATTAATAATAGGTCTGCATCATTGCTGTTTTTTAGTACAATGCCTGGATAAAAGCCTGTTAGAAATCCTTGCTGAAGAGTTCATTTAATAGTGCACTCTTCTTGAGGTATTTAATCTATTACTGATGTCACAATTCCAGTATTCTAAAATGAGAGAAATCAAGATAGCGAAGTTTTTAGTATTTCATTTTGCAAGCTGTTCTTGTTACATACATAAAAAGACAAAACTTACCTGGCTTTTCCCCAGATATGTCCTAAGTTTTATGTTCTCCTTACTTGAAGGAAAAAACATCAAAGGAACATGTGTGTCACGTTTCAGTTCTTTCAGAAGCCAGCACAAATACGCTACCTGCAACTCGAAAGCGTTGGTCAAGCGAAACCTCAACATTCGCCCCCACCCAGTCTGACAAATACAGAGCAAGTAACCTGTTAACTTGAGCTGTTATTACACATCCATTAGTGACTAATCAGATTAGGCAGATTTACACAGGATTGAGTCTTTCCTAAGCACTACAAATGAAAAGCAAACTCCAAGAAATTTGGAGTGCAAGAAATGCGTTTTATTGTATGCCCGTTACGATGAGTAACACATTTAGAAATAATAATCCCACATAACAGTGACAATCTTATTTTACAGCGTGTACATCATTTTTTACAGCCACATAAACCACGTATTTTTCCTAAGAGATTTCCCAAATTCAACTTTCTGAAGTTTAGAAATATAAAAAAAAAAAAAAAAATATTCTCAAGGAACTGATTCTCATCTGGTGCAAAAAAAAAAAAAAAAAAAAAAAAAAAAAAAAAAAAAAAAAAAAAAACCAAAAAAAAACANAAAACCCAAAGAAAACCAAAATATGAACATATCGGAAACACAAAGCCACAATATAGCATGAAGGTACAATTTATCATGTGAACAGCTGTGTGCAAACATGAAGCAACTAAAAAAGTAAAAAATACACATTATATGCATAACATTTATGAACAGGTTTTTCATTAAATAGCCCTAGACCAGCTTGTTATATTAAGCGCCATTTGATTTGCAGCATGCTAACACAAAGCATTGTTTCAAGGGATGCATATTTGCAATGGATACACTGGAAACTGAAGATCCACCTCCAAACTCTAGTGGCAGCGTATTTCTCTGGTTAAATACTGCATATATACTTTCTTTACAGATTGAAAATGCACAGTTATAGTACGGTATACATTATTTTTTTTTCCATTAAAGAATTGATTAAAAGGTGCAATTTTATGTCTATATTGAAAATTTCCTATTAGGAAGTAGGACAATAACAGCCATACCTGTTAAGAACACCACCCTAAAGAACTCCTAAGTACTTTGCATTTGAATTAAAAACCCCTAAGGCTTTTCAGCTTTGTTTTTCGTATTCTTTTTTAGAGAAGATTTTAAAGTAGTGAGAAAAAAGATCAGTGTTGAGCCCCAACACTTTGAGCTGCATCCATTTTATCCTTAAAAAAAGAAAAAAAAAAAGTCAAATTCAAAAGTTAATTTCGATATATGTGCCATACTGAACAACATTCAACTGCAGTTTCAGGTAAAAAAGGGAAATTATATACATAGACATCTTTAACTCTAGCACCAGAACACCACCTTTGAGATCATAACATAATGCTCTATCTCAAACATCATATCCTGCAATAGAATAGGTTAGCAGCTTTGAAAACCATTACAAAAGTACTTGTTGGACCTAAACTAATAAGGGAAACAAAAACGTTTCCCAATGAAATGCTTTAGAAAACAAAACAAAATGAAAACAAACAAACAAACAAAAAAAGGACACCCCCACCCCCCACCCCAAATTTGACCAGTTCTGGAATTTAAGTTCCAGGCACGATTTAAAACCGCTATGATCAAATGACTGACTAACACTCCCCTCTCAAACTGCACAAGTTAGACTTGGTTGTAAATCACCCCACCACGTAGCTGAACTGTTTTCCCATTGGAGACAAGTGCTGTTACTGACACGACGGCAACACAATCACCTCGCTTTGTCTTCTCTAGCTTAACACTGTATAACACTATTACTCTGAAGACATTCATCCATCTTTCTGCAAATTTAAGACATTCACCCATCCTTCTGCATTCCATAGTGCTCTTCAGGTTCTGATAAGCAACAATCATAGGGCTATGAGATCCCCTGTCAACCCTAATACTTTTAAGACTTTTTAATACAAAGAATGTAAAGTTATGATTTAATATCAAGCTTTGAAACCAGGAGAAACAGTTCATGAGATTTTCTTTTTTTTTTTTTTCCCCTTTTTTTTTTTTTTCCCCCAATTAGCATATCACAGTTTCTAAATTGCTTCCTTCTGGAGATGATATTTTACATGATGGCCTCTTTGTGGTGCCTCATTATATGCTGATTTTTTTCAGATGGCCTACGGAATCCCTTTTTGCAATACTCACACCTATGTGGGTAGTCTTTTGTGTGTATGGATATGACGTGCCGCTTGAAGCCCGAGGCATCCGTGGTGCTGTACTCACAATACTGGCACTGATAGACCTTCCTTCCGCTGTGGGTCTTCATGTGCTTCTTCAGTTCAGTTTGCTGCCTAAATCCTCTTTTACATCTTTTGCATTTAAAAGGCAGGTCCTTGGTGTGAACCGAGAGGATATGCCCACTAAGTACAAAAGGATCTGAGGTTTTGAAGTCACAGTGCCTACACTGATGGACTTTTTTACCTTTGTGGGTCTCACTATGCTTTTTGAGCTCGGACGGGCGGTGGAAGCCTTTCTCACAGACCTCGCACTTGTGGGGGAAATCCTTTGTGTGCACTGAAATAATATGTCGCTTCAGGTCACTTGAATTGGTGCTCTTATGGTCACAATGTGGACACTGGTGAGTCTTATGCCCTTGGAATAACTCTGTGTGCTGCTGCAGTTCTTTCTCGTCTGTGAACGCCTGGGGACAGTGCTCGCATTTAAAGGGCAGATCAGTCCCGTGTTTGGTTTTGATGTGGGTTTTCAGGTTGGACTGATCAGCACACCTGAAGACACAGTGCTGACACTGGTATGGCTTTTCCCCAGTGTGGGTCCTCATATGCTTTTTCAGCTCTGATGGGTGACGGAATCCTTTCCCACACTCCACACACACGTGAGGGAAGTTTTTACTGTGAACTGCAAGCAGATGCCTGTTGAGTAGTCCCTGCTCTGCAGTTTCATAGTCACAATATTTGCACTTGTGCAGTTTAGGCTCTTTGTCCCTCAGTATGAGTTTATTAGAGCTCAAGGGGCTTGCTTCTCTGTATCTTCTCGTGTATTCTGTAAACTCATGAGTTTTATCAACTTTATTTATAAGTTTATGGCTTTCCAGATGATTGTGGAAACTTACTTTTTTGTTGGTTGTAAAGTCACAGTCTGTACACTGGTACTTCTTCTTGATCATGTGATCGGGATGATTCTTCATGTGCCTTTTCAAGAATCCTCGGGATTTAAATTTTTTCCCACAAATATGACAAGGGTAAACTGTTAGGGGCTGTCCATCAGGACCTATTATAACAGCTGTTTTTAAACAAACAAAAATAAGTTATGAAGGAAACAAGTTTACAGATTAAGAAGTTTTACATCAGCCAACTGCTGTTCAGATTCATGCACTTACACTTGCAGCAGACAGAGAACGGTTCGGTAGTTTAAATAAACAACCAATCCACAGCACCTATAGTTTGGGTAGTTCTGCTTTAGGAACTGCTCAGATAGATCAGTAACACCGTCGGGGCCGTGAAGAAACCCACAGCAGCTTTCTAAGAGCTTGCAAAATTCAAATGAACTGCAGCAGCCCTAAACGTGCTGACTCCAAATAGCAGAAATTATTACATTTGCTATGCACAGAATTGGAGGGGGGAAGGACACAGGAAATATGCAAATCATTGTTTAGAGCTTTTAATTCTGCATCAGCTTAAAGAAAATCAGCAGGCCCAGTAGAGGCGCAAGTGCCACTCGCTGACAAGACGCGTAACCATACAGTGTTTACCTGTTTGCCATTGCCTGGCCTCTCCTCTCCTCCTTTTCTTGGTTTTTTGTTTGAGCACTCTATTAGTGCTAATGCTATCACAAATCTGCAGGTACTGTGTTGCATTACCGTTTTTGTTTTCTAATCGTGTATCCAAGTTATTTCCTAGAAACAAAAATTAGACACCGTAAAAAACCTTAAACAACCTTTTCCTTTGGGACTGATGACTGGAATTGCCCAGCAGCATTATCTACTTGCTCTACAAAAGCACCACCCATTCCTCTACAACCAACAAATGGAAACAGAAAGCACTGGCTATTGTTGCTGGCAGAAGTCAGTAACAGAACTGTTTCGATACTCATTGTTAAATATACTCCTTGATTTCTCACACTTCCATAAGCATGAATTTCTTAGGAGCTATGCTGGGTGCTTCGTTAAACTCAGTTTTACTTCTTAACAATTCCTTTATCTCTACTGATTAAAAAACTGTATTAAAAATCCTGGCAAATCCTCCCAACTTCCCCACCCACTCTGAAGTCCTACAACACATCTAGAATTGTTTTAATCTCAGAACAGTAGAGAAGGACCTTGGAGTCCTTCAGTATGTACTTTATGGCTACTTTTTTGCATTCCCTGATGAAGGGACCTGACACGTGACCCAATGCCTGTGTTTTGAAAGGCCGCAGATTAACTTTACCGCTGTGCTAAGCACAGGGACATCTTCTTACCTGCCGCTTGCCCATCTTCGTATCTTCTGGGTACCCTTCTTTCGTCTCCTGCAGGAAAGGGTATTATAGTCATTATAAATCAGAATTCTTTTCAAAGGTAATGGCTTTCAAGTCTGATAACGTGAGGAAACTAATGTAGCTAAGAACTCCTGCTTAACTCAACTCTACGTGCAGTTCTCAATCGGTTCAGCGTTTTGTAATTAAGAGGGAAATGAAATCCCATCTCTGTGAATATTTAATAGCCACTAAAACTGTGTTTGCATGCTCCCCATGCTGACTGTCTTCTCTGTTTTTCATAATGAATATACTTGTTTCTGCAAACTTTTAACCTTGTATGTAACCTCAGATAGCAATCCAGAAGCGAGGTTATCCGAATACACCATTTGATCTTGAGACATAAGTACTTAATCTCTCTGGAGTAGAACTAGGCAGATAAGAAGACCTGTACCTCATCAGCCACTCAGTACTCATCTATGCAAGGCACTACAAAGTTCTGGGAGATGGAGAAGAAATACCTTCAGACCATATGCCTCATTTTTGATTGGTAGTTTACTGCCACATGCCCAGGCTCTGTGGTTCTAAACCACTTTATTGGCCCAAATACTGAGAAATATCACACCAATGAATATTAACTAACTTGCTTAATTATAATGTAAACCACTGATGACCTCATAACCTCTTAATAAACACTTAACATGCCAAAATCTGAGAAAAGAATATGAAATAGAGTAACATTCAGAATTTGCAATATATCCTGGTAAGATATTTGAAGCATGGTTGCAGAGAACACATTACCTTTTTTCTTTTTGTTTCTAACCTGAAGGACTAACAGGCTTAAAACAGATAAATAAACTGAAATTATTAGGGATATGTTTACACATTTATTCCTGCCATTCCCTTTTCCCACTTTTTCCAAGAGCTGACATAAATACTTCAGGCTATTCTTGTCTCTCTAAGATCTTCAAAGTCAGCTTAAACAACCATTAAAAGCCACATGTCCTGTACATCCGAGCTGGAATTGGGAACAGTATAAAAATTCTCCTAACAGATTTCCTTTCTATCTCCTAAAAGAGACTGCTACAATATTGGGAGGAGCTGTTTCCAAAGCCCTGGAGGAAAGTGAGAGATTATCACATTTGCACAGAAATCCCAAAAGAGAGATTAGAGAGAAAATAATGAGAGAGAAAATAAGCATACAGGTTCCTACCATAAGCAGCAGCCCAAGCGACAGGGACAAAAGTTTTATTGACGCCAGAGTCTTCAATCTGTGTGTCTGGAAGTGATGTAGCTTCTTCTTCACCTACAATAACTTCCATATAAACTTCATCTGCTATTTCAGCACAGCCTGGGTTAAAGGAGAAGAAATCTTTAACTTTATCTGCTCGTCCTAAATTTCCCTTCATTTAATTTGCTCTCAGTCTGCTTGACACCTATTCTAAATGACTTTTCTTCCTTTGGATTTAGAACCACCCCTCTCCTTAGGGGATCATTGTTTATTCAGACCTTCCTTCAAGAGAAAACACATCGTCAATAAATAAAAACCCAAACCAAACACCGACACAAATTCAAACATACAAGCTTAGCAACTTGTAACTGACAGCATTTATTTGCCATTTTGCCAGGATGCTGATTAAACATTGTGATTAAAATGGAAGAATAAGAAACGTGACTAACCTCATTAGCTTTATCCATGGGCATGTTTAATTTGATATAAATAATTAAAGGATTGGATACAGTAAGTACAAAGTGCATTATTCAAAAATAATTATAGCCTGGATATTTTATTTTTAGGGAAGATAAGCTTAGCTTTCAGCTACTTCAGGTTGAAGAATCCTTCAGTAAAGCTGAAAAGTCCTTAAGAATGGTGTTTGTATTTTTGGACAAAACAGGATGAGAAACAAAAATATTTATAATGCTTACTGATATCTTCATCTTCCTGGGAGGAGTCCTTAACAGCCATGTAAACCATTTTTTCTCGCTGCATTCTACCAACACCTCCTTGTTCAATTACTCCAGCTACAGAATGTCCATTGTGAAAGTCACTCTCTGTGACAATTTCTGTCCCACCTTCAACAAAATGAAGTTAAACACATGAAACACATGTAAACAAAACCACTGACTAGATTAATTTCAGATTTAAGTATTTTTTTCTTATGTACAATACAGCTATTTCATAAAACTCCAACCAAGTATTTTTACATTCATATCTGTCATAAAACCATGTGAGTTTAACATTTTCGAGCAGCTAAGGAGAAGGATTTCTCAGTGGGTCCTGGTAAGTTCAAGACTGAACCACTACCCAGGAAGGATCAAGAGCCTTTGATTCATGCTAGCAGTAGCTCAGGAGTGAAGCTGCCCATGCCCACCAAAGAAAGGACTCTAATTCTAGTCCTGCCCCAAACATAGGCTTTTAATTCTCTTGACATGTGAACAACTAATTTTTATCCCTCTTCTTCTTCCAAAATCCTACTTATTCGCCTTACAAACTGATTCTTAGGTAATTTTTCTTACAAAGGTTGCGCTTATGTCTCAGATTCATTACACAGGCTTGAGTTTATACTGGGGTCACACACCTCTAGATAATGTTACTGCCAATCACATCAACAACAAAAACACGATCTAGAGATAAAGACTAGCAAGGGCATAAGGTGCTGCACCAAATCCCTGGAGACAATAGTCTGAACCTGGAAAGAATGAGAACAACTGCCCAAACAGTCCTGCTCTAGACGACTAACAAGCTTTGGCCCACTGACTGACTTAAGAGAGGCAGCCTGGATGGTGATACTGATGCTTGAGTCAGAGAGAGGAGGCAGATAAATATTGATGTTTAGCCTTCCATGCATCTCAGGGATTGAACAGTGAGAAGCTGCAGATTATAGCAGAACAAGCTAACACCTGGTAAATTGAGAGTCCTTGCCTGCCACTACCCATGGTCCTGGCAGAGAATGCTCAGCTGCGTCCAAACGAGCACACTGATCAATCACTGCCTGTGTTTTGTGAATAGGAGACTTTGCCAAACATCCTTCTTCCAACCAAACAGAAGCAGCTCACCCTCTGCAATCAAAACATGGAATTTTGGTTTTCCCAAGCTAGATGAAAATGGAGATAAAAGTTAAAGCCACTGGGATGGGTGACGTCTCTATGGAATACAGTGTAAGGTGACCCTCATGCTTCTGAAGGCAGTGAAGTCTTCACTCTGTGAAGACTCTTACCTTGGGTCCTGTATTCCTTACTGCCAAGCAGCAAACATATGCTACCACACAACCAGCTCTTTCCCAGGGGAAGGACTCATCACTAATAATGGGGTAATTTACCAGGACTACCTCATGGCTCTATCAGAAGTACTCACAGTACATCCATGAGGCAAATGAAGTTTTCAGTCATAAGAGATTTTGATTCTTCCTGCTGCTGCATTAGCAGCCTGTCCCTCAAAACTAACAACCTATCCCCAGGGGAAGAAACTGTATTTCAAGAGCAGGGCCTGGCAATTCATGTTGGAAGTGGCAGGTGAAACAGATGTCAGAACAAAGAAATGATGCTAAGATGCCGCTTCTCTAGATCCTTTCCCCTGTGGTCTTACAAAGCTTGTGGTCTTCACAACCTCTTTCTCACAGTTGAAGCATTAAGGATGAAACAGCCAAAGTCCCAGGGCCTTACAGAAACACTGACTGATTTCCAGCCAAATGAGATATCGTCTGTTCCAAACAGGACAGCAAAACACGGGAAGTTACTTTGGCAACTTTGTGAAGGACTCGAAAAACAGTGTCCTAAATCTACACTCTATCACCCTGCAAAAGATACCAAGCAACTCCTAAAGCAGTCTTAGCTAATTCTGAACCTGCTCTGAGTGACAGAGAAAACCAAAGCCAACTGTCCTGCTAGCTAGCAGCCTGATCATCCCCAGAACAATTCTGGTTTTGCTATTAACTTGAGCTGAGATATGTCTTGTTTCTCAGAGAAGAAAAATAAAGGCCGCGAACAGCACAAAGTTTCCTTAAGTAGCAGTTCAAGCTTCTGGAACAAGAGTGGCAGCATTGTTAGTCATTGCAGGACTTTGCTTATCAAATCCATAGCTCTGTCTAAAGCTGGAGATTTTCACAGCACAGCCAGGCCAATGCTGTCAATCCATGGGAGGTGAACTCTCTTCCCCATTCCAGGAAGAACAGAGCCAGGCCAACCCTGTGAGTGGCATTGGGGTTCCAGGCCAGACATGTTCCACTGAGGCAGACTCAATATCCAAATGCAAAGGGTAAAGTGGAATGACACACAGGTTTCAGTTCTGAGTACAACTGTATAGGGGACTCTGCTTTTACAAGCTACGACAAACAGAACTAAAGAAAACTGCAGAATTCTGAGCTGCTTCGTTAGCTTGGAAACAACTGTGTGTGCAAAGCTCCAGCAATCTTCCCTTCCTTCTGCACTAAGGCCATCAAAGACTGTTCAATGAGAGGAATCCACTCTAGAGGCTTTTCTGTGCTGACAGTCTTGCAATGTCAGAGAAAAGCAGCAGCTGCAAACCAGCTGCAGACACCCAACCAGTTCAACATTTGGGCTCTGGTTGCCTGAAAATAACACTGCTAATCAAAAAAGAACTCGAGACTAACACCTCCCAGCATTTACCACATACCTCCACAAACACCACTTGTACACAACATTCCAGTCAGTGGATTACATGAAATTAAGAGCAACAAAAAGACCCTGAAATACTTCATAAAGCACAGAATTTTAAAGATACCTATTTCAACATCATCTTCGGCTTCAGCTTTAAATATGTACACTTTGATAACTTCTGAACCAAAACCATCATCTTTAGCAACATCATCGTTTGTCACCTCAGTACTGATTTTTAAGGGAGTGCTTCCTATATGGTCCAATTTTTCTCCAACATCATCCACTGTAAAGATAAGAGAAGAATAATGAAGTCCAAAACATTTCTTCTGAGTCAAAGTAACGAGTAGCATGATTTTCTCTACTATAATCCTCATGCACAGCAAAGGTTTGTGTTCATAAAATGCCTTTACAAAAGAGTTAATTTCAAAATACCTAAGAGACTTCAGAAGACTCTAGTTCCCATTCCATAGCAACTCAGGAAACAAAAGACGACTTATAGAATGAGAAGCACAAGGGGGAGCTTGTCTCAATGACAGCGTGGTGATTACTTATGTCTGAAACTATTACACTTAGCAAAAATGTATTACTACAAAATATTAAAAATTAACTCAGAATTGCCTGTTGCAAGGCAGCAACAGTCCCCAAACATTCTGTTACTCTAAGATACTGGTGAGCAAAATGTACTAACTGTGACTACTGCTGATGATCTGTAGTATAGTCCCACTTAAAGAAGTGCGCATCAAAAATGGGACTACATTTTCACCCTAAAAGACACGATGATTTTATCCACTTGAAAACATACACATTAATGGAGACTGGTGCATAAGATAGAGCCAAAGACTCAGGGACAATAAATCCAAATATTACTATGTGAAACTGACTTCTTTAAGCATGCAACTCAGTCACTCTGATTATTTTGTCTGCATATTGCTCGCATATATGAGATCTATATAATGCTCAGAATTAATTCCACGACAAAAACGACACTAAAGCTATTCAAAGTGCAGAACGAACACTACTTTGGTAGAAAAGGTATTCATACAGGTATCTATACATATGCCCTGAACTGCCAATACAGAAGCCACTGATCTAAGCATCTGACACCTGCACTCCCAACACACTTCTCTCAGTGGATGAATCTAGCTCCTGTGCAACTGGCCAGCACAGACCTGGGATCTACCTCCTGCGCAGCTGGCCAGCACAGGCCTGGGATCTATGTCCTGTGCAGCTGGTCAGCAATGCCTAACACCTGATGAAGAACCTGAAATACAGCAGAACTCCACAAAGCAGAAATGAAATCTGAATTCAATACATTTCAGCAATTTACTGCACGTGGAACATTAAAATATGTGCCTAGTAGGTAAATAGTTACTACAATTAATATCAAAGTGACAGTAGGGTGACCAAGAACAGACTCTACTCACTGCTGTTTCCTGAGGAAAGGCTGACTTACCTTGGCACGGCTGTGCTCATTCCCAATCCCCCTCTTAAGTTTGCTGGTCTCAGTGCAGCTCTTGAAGAGCTGCTTCTATTTACTTCAGGCTACAGCCTCGTGTACTGAGGTAATTCAGGAAGTCATGGAAGGTGGCTCAGAACCTATCCTGCAGCAGGGGAGGAATCTACCACAGCAATCCCAAAAACTAAGCTGTTCCCACTCCACAGAGAGGATTCCACACAAAAACCTATCCAACTAACAGCATTTTTCATCCCCATATTGAGGAACCCTAAATCTACTTCACAAATCTTGGACTGAATCGTACATTATTGAGGACATAACTAGATGTAATGGACAAGTAAGTATTTGATTTCATTTTAGAACCTCTAGAAATTATATATTTTAATGAAAATAAAATGGAAAAAGTGCTATGCTTGAGCTGTTTCTTTTTGTAAGTGATTAACTGCATTGCTGAAAAACAGCAAACTTGCATCACATCACTAGGAAAAAAAAAACAAACTCTTAGGGAAAAGAGGTTTTGCTTTTTAATAAAACACTCTAAATTTGCCAGCAACATCAACACACCAAACATCTGTTAGAATCTGGCATGCACTGCATGATGCTGAAGTTACCATTCAGGACAGTGAGAACAGTAAGATATGAACAATACAGAGGAGCAAGCCACAGCAGAGTGCACAGTTCTTTGAGACTTCTTTGCATTCAGTATGGCAGGGTTACTGCACCAGCTGATTTTTGCTGCTGCTGCTATAAATCTATTAAAGACCATTCTCATTCCTGCATGACTTTAAGTATTATCCATAGCCACATCTCTTATCCAATGGCACACATACATTTAATTCTGTAGGAGAACACTTCCACTGCATGCCTGAGTCCTGGAAGGACTGGAGGTAACCAGGAGCAGAAGGCAGGAGTGATGAGATATATACAGATATATATCTACATATATCTATCTATCTATCTATCTATCTAGATATGTATCTCTCTCTATATCTCTCTATATATCTATATATCTATATATCTATATATGTATGTATGACTAGAAAGGATGCCAAAATGCAGGAAGAACATTTAAAGGCTAGTGGAAGAAAGCACTAATTGTAAGCTGTTACTGTAATTTTAGAATGGGTAGGTGGTAGTGAAGTTATTTTCAAATCTGCAGCTCGAGCAACACCAACTTTTTCTAAACTCAGAAATTTACAAACGTCTTAGGTTATTGGTTTAACAGAGATGATAAATAGTGCCCTACTGGGAGGTTACTTAACAACAGTAAGTTGCTAATGGGCAGTAATCATGTCTGTGGTAAGAACTTTTCATTATGGTGAAAATCCATAGAATTACATCATAGAGTGGCTCAGGTGGAAGGGTCATCTACTCCAAACTCCCCACCATGGGCAAGGATGCCTCTCAGCTAGACTCTGCTGCTCAAGGCCTCATCCAACCAGGCCCTGAACACTCCCTGGGCAGCCTATTCCCAACTATTAGCCTAAGGGGTGTCACACAACTGTCCACCACCACGTCTGGTGAAATACCATAAGAAAGTAACACACAGTTGTAGATGCTACCTTACCAGAACATCAATTGCAACATAACAAGATCATAAAAGAAAAAACTAAGTAGTTTTACAATTTTTAGAAGAACAAATATTTTCAGCCAAAACTATGAAGTAAGGTACATGAATATAGGAAGCAAGTACACTGACATGCCATGTTTTACCACTCCAAGTAAAGCCCCCAAAGCTTCACTATCCTTTCAAAGACAGAGGTCTTGTCTTAGAGGGCAAATTTACAACATGGCTTTTCAAATCTGTGGTCACTTCACACCATCAATCATCCTGTGTATTTTCAAAGATCTTCATTCTCTACCATTTGAGCTACAGCAATTGAAACCTATCAGAAAGCCTGTGTACCCAGGGCCTCTGAAATCACCTAAGAACACAAGTGTAATATAACAACATTTGAAAACTGCACACTGGACTGAGTAACGATTCTCTTACAGACTCTCATGCTGCCTTTGGCATTGATACTGAAGTAACAAAATGCACTGAACCCACAACTGCTATTGCTTAAAAATTGCTGTCTTTTATGAAGTACATTTCAAGGTTTCAATCTAATTTTGAAGCACATTTAGATAAGGGGAAAACAACACAGCAGGACATGCAATCGTTGTCAAGTTTCAACATACTGGGACTTCTACCAAAACAGATCATGAAAATGTTAAGTAACAGGACTTCAGGCAGAGACCACCAGCCCACCAGTGCAGAAGCAGCTGATGGCTTTTCCCAGCGACAGCTCTCAGGAACAGAATGCTTCCTTTATGTCAATGGAATATGAAAGCATCTTCCAGATCTGACTCATCCACCAAAAGCACTACATATTATTATCTTATCATTTAAAATTAACTGAAAAAACACAACAGAGAACTTTCATTTATGCTGAATCCTCCTGAATAGACAAGACTTAAAGGAAAAACTCAGCATGCTTCCAACTTTAAACTTACCTGACTTTGCTGTTTTCAGGTGTGTGATGTCCAGATTCACCGTGGATTGCCAGCTCCCAATTCATGTGATGCCTCAGCATGCACTATGCTGGTGATATCACACCCACCATAGGAGCCCGTGAGGCTAACGTGAGGGCAAGATAAGTCCTGTGGCTTAGCTGTTACTCAGATTTCTCTGATGTCTGATATACTTATTTGATAGCTCAGAGGTTACAATAGAGGAGTAGTAATATTAAAATGTTTAGCAAATGATGTCACACTGTACTGTCATACACTAAAAAGGAGGCGGTGGTGGAACAGTACCTTACCCCTAAAGGCCAGCTCCAGTGTTGATCTTTGGTGGGTATGAGGTCACCAACATAGTGCATGCAGGGCCAGTGCGCAGATCGGGAGCTGGCAATCCGCTGTGGCTCTGAATATCGCAAACCTGAAAAACAAAAAGGGGGAAGCTTTCAGCTCCATGGCTGCCAACCATGCCCTGGCATGGCGGGATGCACTCTGCAGCATCTTCCCACCTCCGGAGGAGAGGGGCTGGGCTCGTGATCACGCCATAAGCATTCACTCTGTACCAAGTTCCTTTTTAATAAATCTCTTTTACACAAGGGTCTGGAGATTTAAACCAAGGGATCATGTGTACCCTGTGGCATATGCTGTGAATGTATCAAAAAAAGGTTTTTAAGTCTTATGCTTATCAGGCTGATTTTAAAAAGCTGAATTCATCTGCACAGAGATTCTTAACAGACTGGAGATAACCCTCCAGTGAAAATTTCCAGTCACAAAAATTACACACCACTGCACACCACTGCTTTACAGAACTATCAAGACAAACTTATTATTTCCCAAATAGTATTTGGGAAATGAAATACCATGTAGGTATTTTATACACCACTGGTTATTTGCATTTTTGTCTAAATACCTACATGGGTTTGTCATCCTAAAATGGTGAAAAAATCACCTTTCATTGAACTGAAACTGTAACTCCCAACAAAAGAGTACAGTAAGTTAAAACTCCACACTCAACTTAGCTTCTCATCCCGAAATGTAGCATTTTACAAGTCCCCTGCATCCCCACGGATATTATCTGCCATTTTATAGAAAGTTTTCCCTTTTAAATGCGAAAATTCATTAAAGCACAGCTAAGTATTTTGAGATTCTTTAAAATGAACATTTTGGTGTGCTTCACATTATAAAAAAAGTTCAACATTTCTGTACCTTATACCTCTCATGTGGATGGAGCAAGGTGGGAGTCAGTCTCTTCTCCCAACTAGTAAGTGACAGGACAAGGGGAAATGGCCTCAAATTGCAGCAGGGGAGGTTTAAGTGAGATGTTAGGAAAAATTTCTTCCTGCAGAGGGTTGTCAAGTGCTGGAACAGGCTGCCCAGGGCAGTGGTGGATTTACCATCCCTGGAGGGACTGAAAAGCTGTGCAGATGTGCTGAGAAACATGGTTTAGCGGCGACACAGCAGTACTGGGTTGGACTTGATGATATAAAAGGTTTTTACCAACCAAAACAATTCTACAATTCTCCGACTACCTTAATTTAGCTAATTATCTAATTAAAATAACATTCCAGACTAAGAATGTAGCTACCAACTGTAATTATTCAGGCTATCATGATGACTTGTATTTACTTTACTGCATGATACATATTTAATGCTTATTGCAAAGAGGGTTGGACTAGATGACCTTTGGAGGTCCCTTCCACCCCAGACCGTTCTCTGATTCTTTAAATCTCATTTGCTGTAAGCAGGGTTTCAAACTTGCTTCGAAACATCACAGAAGTCACTGGTAGGCTGGAGAACACTTGACAAAACCATCAATGTATGAGACACAGCTGGGGACGTGGGGTAATTGGTACTGAAAGCTGAAGATGCTGTGGTTTAAGTGCAGCGATTGCCATTACCAACCACACTTATCTATCTCAGAAGGAATTCCAAAGATGCTTTTACTTACACTCACAAAGGCACAGTTGGCATAGTGCAGTTACAGAATACAACTCACTGTAAGTACTCTGTCAGAATGGAGGAATTTTCTCAGTGAAACAGCTGGATGTAAAACTGGTGCTCCTTTATTTACACACACGCACAAAGGAAATTCTCTGTTGCAGGCCTACTTTGCTTTTAGACTGAGATGATTTTGGTGCTGTTTCCAAAAGAAAAAAAAAACAAACCCTTTTGACTTCTATTAGTGACACATGGCATTAATGATAGAATATTTTAAAAAAAAAATAAAAAATTGCTGCTGTCCACCCTACACTGAACAAAAACCAAATACCAAAAAATGTTTTTTTCCTTAAGGACATAAATGGCATGAAAGACTGAAATCATTATCATCACTAACCAGCCATGTCCTCTGTCTTGAAACTCTTAATAAATGCAGCTTTCTGTGAACAGATTGACACTTGGCATTGCCATTTTTTTAACATATGGCTTCTGACTAAATAAAATCTGTTTTGACCTACCCACATTTCAATAAGTCAAAAATCTAAAATGAACGATCATGTAATTCTCCAAAATTTGTGTAAGAACAAAAACTGACACCTTGAGTGTCACTGAACAGACATAAGATACCTAAGGTGCTTTCAGTAGCTATCACTAATCATGCAGCATAGGATCATACATTCTCCTCCAGTTGAATGCTGTGTGGAAACTGACAGGGGCAGCCCCTTTTCAGTGTTGGAGAACTGATCAATTAATGCACATAACCCTTTCATGTCCAGTTCAGTCCAGAACAGCACAATATGCAAGAAAGGCCCAATTATAACTTTCAATACAGCTAACCAACAATATTTTATGGACATACAAAACTTTATGAGCCAGATATCTTTAAAACTTCTTTGTTGAGCAAACCCAAGACATTTTGACACAGACCTACTTAACACCTGCATGTTAAAGAAGTAAAAATATTATACTGAAAATCCATGGAATGTTTAACTTTCCCATGTGTCCTCCTTCCTTTCCAGAAATATCTAGTTTCAGAAGCACAAACATGCATGCTCATTCACTCAGCAGCACATATGTCATTCTCTTTCTTGCTGTATTAGTGATAATGCATTTTTTTAATCAAGAAAACCCAAATCCAGACACCAAGAATTAACTGGGCAACAGATTACTTTCTGAGAATTCCAGAATGCAGCAGAGTCCAGTTATGTAACCTCTCCCCACTACACCACTTCTACTTCAGATAATCTCCTGTTTGTATCTACCTTTGTTTAACTTACAAGATATCATTAAGTAGTCTTCAGATGTACTCTTGCCATCATCATCGTCTTCTGTTTTTATAGTCATTGTGGAGCCAGGAACAGTACCAGCTGCTTGAATGACTGTCTCAGAATCTGAGTTTGTTACAAGAACTTCTTCTGAAACCATTGTAGGTGAGTTGGCTCCTGACACAGAGTCTTGCACCACATGTTCCAAATGTCCATCAGGACCCGTAACAAGGTCAGCCACAAAAACCTGATCAGGAACTCTAACGGTTTCTGTTATTAGATCAGAAGTCAAAACATGATCACTGGTATCTAAAGCTTCTTCAATAGCAACATCAGCTTCCAAAACAGAATCAGGAACAATTACACCTTCTGTTACAACATCAGTTTCAGTGATGATGTCAGGTCCTTGGACAACTTCAGCTGCTAAGCCATGGTCAAGAGTTATTCCATCATCGGTAACAACATCAGAAACTAGGACAGCTTCAGGAACTGATACAACAATATGGTCTCCATCAATATGAGCAGTGCCCGCCATTCCAGCCACTATGGAACAATTATGAACGAGGAGAAAAAGTGTTAAAATCATTGCATTAGCTGGTGGCTTATCTAAGAATGGAAAAACTGTACAGACAAGCTAAAGACAGATGTACAAACTGGCTTCAACAATACACACATCCAAGAAAGAGTACCCAAAGCAGCCTGTATTCTTTAAATTAAGAAAAACAAATCATGCCACTTCTTTAAGACATTATGTGGAATTTGTCCTCAACTCAAGGTTTACAGGCCAGCTTGCAATTTCATCTTTTACACTAAAATGATTCATGGCATTAGCAATTTGAACATTCGCAGAATTCTTGCATCACACTTGAAGTGTCCATTAATTACTGTCACCAAAAAGGACTCTTATCCCTTTAGCTGTGCAGGCCTTGGTAAAAATAAGTGGTATGCCATGTTTGTAGTACAATTTCCAACTACTTGGCAGGCTGCAAGGAATGGCTAGAAGCAGAAATCTGTTTGTCATTAACAGGCTTGACTGGCGAGTCATATTTGCATATAACTTTTCTATACATAAAAAAGAATGCACAGTGAATTATTTTCACATGTACATGGCAGCTGTAATCTTAATGAATAAAACCTTAAGAAAAGTTATTTTCAGAACAAGCCTCAGCACTGTACTGCAAATGCCATTATCTTGGTATACTCTGATAGATATAGATTCGTGTTACGGTGAAGACATGGCCCTCCCCAGTACCTAAAAAGGCCATCTCCTGGCATAATGCAGAAAGATCCACAAAGAAAAAAAAGTGGAGATTTCTTGCTGTCCTTTCTCTAAACTGTCAAAACTGCTGAGGTTATTTAGCACTGCCACCAAATAAAAGAGTGCTCATTAAAAAAAAAAAACACAACAATTTAGAAGCAAGTTTTCTTACATCAGCGCAGCCCCAAGACTGTTCTTGACAGACAACTTCTAAGCATATGTGAACATGCAGATTTAGCTAAATCTGTAAATTGCTGCCTACATAATAATCTGTTGGCAAATAATCTCTTGTCACACACATAAAGACATAATTTCCCAGCACATTTACAGAAAGACTCTGAAGGAGACCTGGAGACACTAACTCGAGGTAAGCACACAAAGCTTGTATGCTGGTTTCCATCCTTTAATGTGTGCCATTTACATCTCCCATATGTTTAAGATGTGACAAGTACTCAATGTGATGTGAAGCAAAAGCACACCCGCCAAAATCCCACTGGACTCCAGGTAATTTTCTGTCTCAGTCAGAGTACTTTGGGTCATAGATTATTTTCAAAATCACTTCAACGTTTTGTAGGAAGCGACCATTTCAAAATCAGCAATCAAAGTATAAAAAAAGACATATTCTAAACCTCCTTAAATATGAATTTTCTTTACAATGTCATGCAAACAGCATTATTAGTTAACTCTACATCCTGGTATCAGTTACAAACATATAGCAAAACCCTGAAAAACAGTCTTTTAAAAAAAATTTTAATAGTTAAAATGTTTACCAAAATCCTGCATAATCATAGTGTGAGGCATTTTGGATTCTTGTGTTTGCAATCCAAGACTTCCACCACCCGGATCCATATTCAGCTAAGTTCATTCACAAATAACTGCAATGAAAGCAAAAGCAGAATTTATATTGAAGAATGTAATCGTGGTGACTTGTTTTAATGTCTCACACTGAAAAACACAGAAATATTTATACAAAACATGAAGAAAACAGCATGCAGCACTACATACAATCCACTTTGCCTTATTCTTTTATTTTTTACCTAAAATGATGAAAACGTTTTCATCCATACAAGAGTACATAACATGAGTTACACATGTGAGTAAAACCAGTCAGTAAATTCTTAGTAAGGACTTTTAAGACTTTTTTTTAATCTAAGTCTTTGGTCACTGCCTGCTCTGTTTATATTCTGTAGAATTTAACTGGAAAGTGGTTTCTAGTTACCTTCAGCACACAGAGGTCAGACTTCAACATTATTTCTAAGAGCAGTAAGCACAAGAAATGCCTCAACTTTTGATTCCTCCACTGCATACTGACCATTGAAATATTTTTGCAGTTTTATGAGAGCATCTCCATAGGGTGACAGCTCACCAACTGACAGCAAGGATCTCACTTGCAATACCAGCAGTGGCACCAGGCCATTGTTAACACAACAGTGCAACAACCGTCAGTAGCAACCGCACCTAGTTACAGTAACTTATCTAGAAGCAGAAACTTTGCCAAGAAGCAAGCTAACTTAGTCTTCAACTGTAACTAGCTGTCTGTAGAAGCAAGCTGGACATCAACAGTACATGCATGCTATGACTACAAGGCTTACCATAATATGCACCAGCAATCAGCACAAAGAAGTCATCTTTGCTCTACCTCTCCCTGTATATACAAGACTGGTGATTATGGATGTATGCAGCTGCAATGAAGATAGTTGAGAACTGTATCGGGAGTATCAATTTTTCCACTCTTTCACTGTTCTTTATCTATCAATATTTCAAAACAAATTTTAATGTGTAAATGTAATTGAACACTGTTTCATTCTAGGTAAGCACTGAAAAAAACTTGTGGTATAATAATTTTTTCATAGAATTCTAGAATATATGAAAACAGAAGTGCTGAAGCTGACTTTCTCTCCCAGTGGCTACATATGAATCCCTCTATTTCACTTGAAAAGTCTGACAGAAGGCCTGGTAGAAAACGTAAGCAGCCCTTGGTAAGATTTGCATGCAGAGTGCAGAACTACCCACTGGAGCAGGAAAACATAGTAAGGCAAACTGATTTCAATGTCTCCACTGCCATGATCCACTGAAGAATGACAGTGCTCAACAGACTTCTGTGCTGACGTCTCTCTTCACCATTCCAGTGCTGGGACTGCATTGCCCACACTGGCTGACATTTTATTTCAAACTGTCAGGTTATTCTAGAAATCCTATCTCCCAACACTGTCCCTTCTGTGCTGCTTCACTGCTGCTGCCAGGGAAAAGCTGGTCCTAGGCAGCTGTCTGCAATACCCTGCAAATAGAAAACCGATCCTGTAAAGCTTCTGATAGAAGAGACACCGCTGATTCTTTGTAAACACCCCACTGTTACCCTTCACTGTTACATATTTAGCTTCATCTTCTTTCTTTTGCTTTGTTTTTGATTTTTTTTTTTTGTTGTTGTTGTTTTGGCTTTTTAATTCTCCTCAAAGGTTAGGGACTTCTGTCTCCTGATTTGTCTTTTGTCAGACTTTGTTATACTTTCCTCAACCTTTTAGAATTATACCAGTCCCTCAAATTCTGCCTCACAGTCGTGGCTGGTTTACTCTGAGTTTGTACCAAGATCTCCATTTTTGGTGCCACATCTGTCCTGAGGATGCTCAATCTCTTTCATATGCTACAGCTACATAAACTTGCTTTCACAGAAGGCAAAAATATAAACATTTCTACAAAGCATTTCCATAAAAGACAAGAGAGATGGATAAATTAGCATTCCTCTGTGTTACCTGCACTCCCACCATGCATTAAAGTGTGAGGATTATTAATTACTTTGTAGTTTGCTGCAAACCAGCTCTGTCAGTAACAGTCCTCAGAGTCCACACCAGGCTAAGGCTGCACATGGAAACTGTTGTGCACTCATGCCAGGCAGAAAGCCACCAAGATGAGATGATGCCCAAAGTCAGCTTTGGTGCTACACTGCTCTGCCTTCTTTTTTATCAGCAGGCAGTGCAGAATGCCTGCTCCACGCAGGGCAGCATACATGCCAGACAGGTACAATTTTGTTCTCAGGGGTTTTTTAATATGACAAAATACAAAACAAGAGCAACAAGAAGTTCATGAAAACAATAACCACGCTTGCTGCATCTTCAGCGTCAAGGAAGGAACTTAGCAGAGGTTGTTCCATCTTTTATACTGTTGAAATCCTCAAGTGGAGGAAGCAGCAAATAGTCTGCAATTGAAAGTCACTGATCCACCCCAAGGAAGTTTCAAATTAACTGAGAACACAAAGATCCAAAGAGCTTGTATCACCTATGTCAGCATCATCCCCTCAACACTCTCTGTATTCTTTCCTCAAACCTACTGTCTTTCAATCGGCAACACAGACTCTTGGAGATGAGCACAACATAATATTCTTGCAGAGAAAGAATTTCCCAGTGTAATTTCTTGATGGTGCCACAACAGAGCAGCTAGAAAACACCGCAATAAACATGATCAACGAGGAAAGCAGTCAAGCATTTAACTAACCCAACTCCATCCATCCAATCAAATGTCAATGCAGTTTTAATTTTTAGCTCCAAAATCAAATTCTTTCACCACTGTGAGAATCACAGAACACCTTGAGAACTGGACTTTAATGCTGTCACTCCTTAACTACTGTCACAGCCATGTGAAACTCTTACTGTAGCTAATGAGTACTTGCCATTACAAAATCAGACAGAGCTCTAGACCATAAATGGCTAATTTAATACAGCAATTTCAGAATTAATGCAATCCTCCACAATTTCCTGACCACAGCCCTTTGCTCTCAGATAATCCTTCTTTTTAATGTAAATGGGTATGAAAAAATATCTTAAACTATATAAATCTGAGATTATGGGAAGAAGATGCTAGGCTTTTCTTTTTTTCCTCAATAAGCAATTTAATTTAATTTCAGAGTACACAATTAGATGTGCAAAGATATTACATACTGGACCACGATGTTAATTTGAATTAAATTTCTGCTAGGAAAGCGTATTATCACTACAAGGAGTATTTCTCCCCAAGCTAACAGAACTATAAAAATTAACAAGACCTTCTGTGCATACAGCACTATAAGTAACTTAAAATTTCACCCAAAGCAGAGATGGATGATGACACGCTGGCTATAAACATACTGATGCTGTACCTCAGTGAAACAATTGTTGGACACCAGATGCATCAACTACACTTCTCTAAACTCTCAATGCAGATAAAGGACAGAGTTGCACCAATTATGCAATCACACTTTTTATTTTTTTTTTTCTATCTACTTTTGGGTCTTAAAGGAACGTAGTGACAGCAGGAGAACCCCTCACTGCTAATGCTGAGAACCACAAAGCAGGCACACAATTCTGCTACAAGTGGGTACTTCTGCTTAGAGATTTCAGTAGTACGGATGATTTGTTTTCAAACACTATATATCCATGCAAATCTTTTTCGTAAAAGGGAAAAAAAAATGTACTACAGGGATTAACCGTGGCTCTTCATAGCTTGTTTCTGTAGTACGCTGTGTCATATCCCCACAGTTACAGTGGTCCAATCATGTTTTAGAGAAATAAGGCAGAAAGGCACAATTCTGTACACTGTCATAAGCATGAACACATCTATACCTCTCTCGCCCCTATTAACAGCTCAAGTCTTTTTTCTCTCAATTCCCCTCTAAGTAGTTAGTTGAAAATATTGCAAATATGCTTTATTAGCACCAGCCAATAAAATAATATAACTTGACAGCATTCTATTAACATTTTCATTATTTTTTCTTTAATTTTAGTGTGCCATCTTGCAGCAGAAAGGCACACACCAGCAGCAGACCCAAAATGAAGAATTTCAGGAAACCTAACCTGGGACTCCCAGAATACTGTCTCAAGGTTTTATTTTTTTAATTTATATGTATCTTTAAAACAACAACAAAACCCCCAACAACAACAAAACACACAAACAAACAAACCAAAACCAACCCACAGTTCTCTAACTCACTTTGGGAGAAGTTTAGCCTATTTCAGTTTTTTTATACTAGAGCTTTTCCTTAGACAGGGCTAACTGAGACCAGGCAAGCATTCAGAGTAAAAAAAAAAAAAAAAAAGGTATCTGACCTCTCTATCTTAAGGTAGGAACAGTATTGTAAATTACTACTGTAAATGGTATTTTTAAAAAGCAAAGATAGTGGTTGGCAGGTTAGGACTACCTAAGAACCAAGAATGGCAACTCTCAATCAAAAAAACTGCTAAAAGCTCAGGCCCTTACAAACACTGATCTTAGTATACACATGGATTTATTTTTATCTGACTTTTCCTATAAAAATAACCATTAATAAATTTTATTTTTGAGAAAATATTTCAGAAAACATCCTGAATCAAGAGATCTTCAGCAAAATATTTTAAGGAGGTGGGAAATAACTTAATGGCTCTGCACGTCTAACCCTTCTCAGGACTGAAAGATACAATGAAGCTGCCAATCACTATTCTGGTTTCCAGATATTGTCGCCCTATTTAAAATAACATAAATATTTCTACAAAATGCTAATTGCAACAATCAATTTACATAAGTAAGAAGTATGTATTTAATATATTTTGTGATATTCTTAACGGTCTGGTCCTGCAAATGCTCAGCACCTCCCCAGTTTACACGTACAGTTATTCCCAGCATGTTCAGGCAATCCATATTCACATAAAGCACAGATGCACGGCCAGCCCTTAAGTACCCCTTTAAAACAGTGAATTTCTGATAAATCATTTTAAAGTCTTGCTCACAGATAATAAAAACACGACATCCTACTTTGTCAAGAGTTGCAGATACTCCTATGCTGCATTTGACATTTTGATCAAGCCCAAAGGACCAAGCTCAGGCACAGAGCAACGCAACACAATATATAAACTCATCTGTAGCTGAAAAATCCAAGAAATGTTTTCTTTTACCTCTTAACACACAAATTCAAGAAAAATACAAGAGAATTATCATTCCCTGAAGTCGTGGTTTTTGCATTTTTTTCTGTAATTTTTAATGCAGCAGCCACTAGAAATGCAATGAGAAACATCCTGCTCAGGCAGAAATTTCGAGCAGAACCCAATTCATAAAATAACGCGCAGAATAACGCGAACCCTTGCCAGATGACGACTGGGTATTAAAAACCAACATATCCATTTTAAAGTCCTTTATTGTGGTCACCTATAAAGCATCCGCACTCTAAACCCATTGAAAACGACAAAGACAAAACCAATGGATGAGATTTTGTCTCGCTGTCTGAAATGCGCTTGAGGCTTTAAAATAAATTAATAAAAGATATTAATTTACATCTACGTGTTACATCCATGGCAGTAACCAACTTCCCGTATAGACATCACAGGCAGAGAAGGGCGACAGCCACATAAAGGCACCGCACAGCCGCAGCTCCCAAGGCTCCGGCTGCCCGGCCGGCGATCCCGCCGCTCGAAAAGTGAGCGTCGCAACGGCACAGCGGGGAGGCTGCGCGGCCGCGGAAAGGCGCGGAAGCGGAGCCGAGCCCTTCCGCGCGTGCTCGCGGATCGGGCGCGCCACCGGGCGGCGGAAGCGCGGCGACAGTGGGGCGGGCGAGCCCGCAGTGCCGGCCGGGCAGCCCGGCGCGGAGCCTGCCCCGCCCGCTGCCGCCGGCCGCTTCACTTAACCGCAAAGCGACAGGCGGCAGCCGCCGCGGGCGCCAAACGCCCCATCCTCGGGGCTGGGCGGACGAGCGCCGCGGAGACGCAGCTGTCCCGCCGCACCGCGGGAAGAAGGCGGGCAGGAGGCGGCGCAGGGAGGAGCGGGAACACGGAGACAAAGGAGCCCGTGGAGGGCACAGGGCGGTGGCGCGGCAGGGGGCCGCCGCCCGCAGCAGGGCGCAGGAAAGGCGCCGCCGCACCCCGCGGCCTCCCGCTCAGCGCAGCAGCCCCGTTTGGATTTCCGAGGCCGCCACCAGGCTCCTGGCCAGCGGCTACCGCTGCAGGAGGGGAGCCGGGTGGCCCCCGGCGGCCGCGGGACGGGGAGGCGGGGATAACCCCTGTCCCAGCGACACAGCGGCCGCGGAGCCGCAGCCTTCCCCGCCCCGCCGACCGACATCTTGTTTTCCGCCATTTTCTGGCCGCCCGAAAAGGCCCCTCAGCCGGCAGGGCCCACCCGTGACGCCCGCCCGCGCCCGTCTGGTGCGGCAGCAGCCGGCGACGACCGAAGTCCGCCTGTCCGTCGAGAAGGGGTTGCGGCAGGGCGCGCCGGCGGCCGCGGCGCCGCTGTCAGGCCTCGGGCGCGGCCTGCGGCGAGGCCTAGCCGCCTCCATTGTCCCCATCCCCCC
>WBNM01014002.1:124240-216154 GCA_013399055.1 Ramphastos sulfuratus
CGAGCAGGCGCAGCCGCCGCGCCGAGGCCGCTGCCCTCAGTCTGCCCGCGCCGCCGAGCGCGCCTGTGCGCGGGGGAGAGCGGGAGGGGGCTGCCGGCACGGGCTCGTCCCTCGCAGCGCCGCAGCCCTGCCTTCCCCTTAGTTGTGACCGTCAGGAAGCTCTACCTCGGGAAAAACGATAAAGAAGCGGCGGCTGCTCCGCGGAAGCGCTCCGCTGTCCCCGTGTAAGGGCGGCCGCTGTCCCAGAAGCAGAAACGCGCGGTCTGGGTCGTTCGCGAACATCAGCCCTGCACTAGGCCGGCTGGCGGGGCTGCGCTGTGCCCTCTGTGTTCCCGGGCACTGCTCCGGTACAGAGTGGCTGCCGCTCCCCTCCGGCGCAGGCTGCCTTCCGCAGCAGTGGAAAGCGACGAGCCTTGCGCTGGACATAAACGTCTCCTGCCCCGGCAGGAGGTGATACGTTTGGGAGAGTCTTTGCTGCAACAAGCCCAGATCCAGCTGTATTTTTAACCCAGTGAAGTTCAGGCATCTCTACGTGGACACAAACATTCCAGAGAGAATGCAAAAGAGCATGCGAAGGGAAAAGGTTACAGAAGAGGTTCCTGGAAGTCGCAAATCAATTCATACAGCATCATTGTCCTCCCAGCAGTATGAAGGCACCTTGGTTAGGCAGCTGTGACTGTTTCGTTACTGCTCAGTACTACGGCATTAAAGACAGGGGTTTGAGTACTTAAAATACATTCTGACCAGTTACTGATCTTAAGAACACGATTAATAAAAGAGAACCCTGACACTGATAGTAAATTAGAAGAAACTGCTGGCATAACTCAGGGTTTTGTTGGGTTTTGTTTTGTTTTGTTTTTCTTTCACTAGCATGAATACATACCTGAGTACCTTAGTAACTACATCAGGAAAGTTTGTCAGCACTTAAAAGCAGCATACACTTAGACATCTAAATATCACAGAGCAGTTTGAGTTGGAAAGGACCTTAAAGATCATCTAGTTCAAATCCCCCTGCCATGGGCAGGGACACCTTACAAGATCAGATTGCTCAGGGCCCCATCCAGCCTGGCTTTGAAGACTTCCAGTCTTGGAGCCTCCACAACTTCTCTGGACAAGTTGTTCCAGTGCCTTGCCACCCTCACATGCAAGAATTTCTTCCTAATGTCTAATTTAAATCCACCTTCTTCCAGTTTGAAGCTGTTAACCCCTGTCCTGTCACTATATGCCTTTGTAAAAAGTCCCCCTCCAGCTCTCCTCTAGCCCCCTTCCAATACTGGAAGGCTCCTTACCCTTCAGTTGAGAACACAAAGATTCCAAAACATTACACACCTTCTCTGCTCTCCAGGTGAGAGGGAAACCACCAAAGCACAATGCTTGGCAGCTGGCACAAGGACGTTCGTTAGTATTACTGTTGTTAGAAGTGACACCAGAGGCAGCTTCCTTTCACATATAACTGCCTGATGTTAATATTGATGACCAGGCCACAGTGTAGTTACTGTGTGGCTGATGTCCTGCAAGACTATTGGCTGAGACTAAACAGGAAACAGCAGAAGTGTGATGAGGAAAGCTTCATTCTGTGAAACTTTAACCATTTCCATTCAAACGGCATGAATGCATACCTTCCAGATAGCTCTTCTCCTGCCAGCACCATGTTTATTTGACAGGATTGCCTTATCTCTTCTCCTCTTCACAGGACTGGTAGAATATCAGACTGAACACTCTCAAATTCTGTGATCACTTTCAGGTTGGTAAACAGAGCTAGAAGTCAACAACAACCAGAGTTTGTTAAATGATGGCACTATTGGAGCCTAAGAGGTGACAGAAAAAAAAAAAAACCCAGCAATTCACTGATAAAATTGACTGACACATTAGAATCTGACTTTCTGGGGTCAAAATAGTTTAAAGTGATAGTCTAGGATCTAAACAGATGTGCCAACACAATTTCTATATGCTTCTGAAGATAACAGAACCATTTTGCACTTATTTCTGACAGAAATTGAAAAATAACTGAGTGATAGTTGGATGCTTTTACTGAATGTGTTTGTCGAAAGATGAGAGGGAAAAGCAATGCCATTATTCTGTCTTCATCCCCTGGTGATGCCAGAGCAAGGTGCTGCAGGCTGTGCAGATGTTGTTATGATGGACATTTAGCTTCTTTATGCTTTAATCAACAACATTCTTAGCACTGGGATGTACAAGCTCTGTTCTAGGCTGCCTGCAGTCTCAGGAGACACTAATGCACTCCACATTCAGAAAATCTTTGGATTCCTTGTAATGAACTTTGGTGCCTGTGATTTCAACTATCCATGAGAAATTCCTCTGCCAGCATTACATTATGCCAGAGCAGATGATTTACAGTTGGCAAATCCTCCCTCAATATGTGCTAGGTCTAGACTTAAATGCCCACAGGCATCTTACAGCAGTAGAAGTAAAATCAGCGAAACTTACCTGCTTTGGGTACTTGTCACATTGTGGGAAAAACAAAAAACAAAAGCAACTATTGCTGCAGCTGAGAGTAGCTAGAGTGGCAGCTAAGGACCAAGACTAGAGAACTGCTGCTAGGGTGGCATCTGAGGTACAGAGCCACCCGTCCTTTCTGCCCATCAGGAAGCTGTACCTATTCACTATGTACTTGCAAGGAACAAGAAGCGACATGAAGGGGTCTGAATAGGTTTCTGGCTTCACTCTTAATGTACAGGCATAGGAACGCCAATACAGTCTGAGCAACGACAGAGTTGTAGAGAGCATGGAGCCTGCCAGCATGCACTTAAGGCATGGAGCTGCTGCAAGGAGAACAGGAGAGCATTCTGACTGATAGACAACAAATGCCAATGTTTTCACCTTCCTAAAAAACTTAAGATTCTGCTTTTGTCTTACAATTTTACATACTATCTAATACTAAGCAAAAGAATCATTCCATGTGAATGTTAAAACAGAAAACGGGAAACACATCCAGGACTTCAGTACCTTAGTTAGTGGCAAGATAGTCAATTTTCCATAGCTTCATTTATTTTCATTATTTACAAAATAAGTTATAAAGAAAGCATCTGCATTTTTAAAGGCAAACCATGTCAGCCATTAGGATCAATAAGATGACAAAGGAAGACAAAGTGAAAAAGAAAAGAGGGGACAAGGGGTTGGGCTGATGAGGTGAGATGCATCAGTATTTGATGCATCTTGCGACAGTGGGAAGCAGAGTGCGTTGATTATGTCTGCACAATGCTGCCAGCATCAGTGAGGCTTAAGTGGCAATGCCTTAGCAAAGCCTTTCCTTCTACCTAAGTCTACAGGCAATCACAGAATCCCAGCATGGTGGGAGTCGGAAGGGACCTCTGGAGATCATCTAGTCCAACCCTACCACTAAAGCAGGGGCACTCACAGCAGGTTGCCCAGGATGACAAAGTCCAGGTGGGTTTGGAATCTCTCCAGAGAAGGAAACTCCATGATCATTCTGAGCAGCCTGCTCCAGGGCTCCTGCACCCTCACAAAAAAGAATTTTTTCCCCACATTGAGACGGAACCTCCTGGATTCTAGTTTGTGCCCACTGGCCCTTGTCCTGTTACTGGGCAGTGGTGCAGCAAGAACACAGATCCCTACTGCACAGTTCAAAATGGAGTGTAATCTGTTTTCTTTCTTTAGATACCAGCTCTTTAAGAGGAAAACCAAAGCAATGTCACTCAGGGCACAGCAGGCTCTACATGCTACAATGCCATAATGAGTCTTTGTAATTACAGTTAAGAGAAATTCACGGTCCTGCTAACAGCACTAGATTTGGAACCATAGCTCACCCTTATGAGGAAGGACATCATGGCACAGAATGAAGCAAAGATCACAAATCAATGTGAGAGCCAAATGGGCACAGAGAAACAAAAATTGCACCTGGCAAAAGCTGTCTTTGACAAACCTTCCTGAGAAACAGGAGAAAAACGCTACCTCATACAGCCCTTTCCCTTTGATACGGAGAGAAACCATCCTGGGGAGCAATCAAGGAACAGTGATTACTCTGTAGGTCATTTCACATGCTGAAATTTGAGATTTTCTCCATTCTCAGTTTCTTCTGAAGAAGGGCAGTGTTACAGCTTTCTGTGACAGGTGTTTCTTGTAATTCAGGCACGAGACATATGGTTAATCACGAGAAGGCACTGTGTCCTGATAAGATGTGCAACAATTAATGCAATACTTAGAAGCAGCTATATCAACTATAAAAATCATTCCTGGAGGGATTCAAAAGCCATGTAGATATGGTGCTGAGAGTCATGGTTTAGTGGTGACCTGGCAGAGTGCTGGGTTGGACTTGATCTGAAGGGTTTCTTCCAATCAAAATGACTTTATGGTTCTAGTGGGTATTCACAACAAGCTGTCATCAACTACACAGTCAAATAAGATACTAACACCACGTTTTGTTTTACAATGACTTTCTGCAATGCTTTTGGTGTTACTTCCTCTGTGTCCCAGCCCACAAGGTCTTCCTGATCTCTCAGCATTTGGATCACCCATTGATCATGCAGCATTCCAAGACCTTTCAGACACAGGAAGCACTGGTGCTTAGTATTTCTGTAAAGAGATCGGAATTCAATCAGTAGGATGCCACATAGTCTCCAGTATTCTCGCTGTTAAAATAATCTGATTACCTTTGTGTATTTACTAGTGTCTGGATGTTTGTGCTTTTGAATGGGCACTCACCAACAGATCATTTGCATGCAAATAACTGAAGGTATTAAGACTTAGCTCACACAAACTAAGGGCTTTGAAATACTTAAGAACACCTTAGCAGGGCCAGTAAGAAGCAGCAACAGCAGAATAGTTTTGGTGCTATTGAGATGTTTAAAAAAAAAAAAAAAACAAACCTGAAGTAAATTTCTGTGGCCTAAAAAGGAGAGCCAAAGAAATCACAGGGCTGTTGTAGAAGATAAAACATGGCTAGACATGGTCACCTATGTTTCTCTTGACCCTGTAGCAATCTTTTGCAGGTAAATCCATAGAGCAGAACTACTGCTCTGGAAGGAAAATCCTTGTTTTTTCCCTTTACTCTGCTCTTTTCTTGTAATGAGACAGTTGTTTACTTCAGGAGATAGCAGCCTTATGTATTACCAGTCAAGAAGTTTTCGGCATGGTTTGTGACCTTCCACAGCACTCCAATGAAATCACAAGACATGCTGGCATGAGCAAGCAGTACTGGTGAAATGGGCACAGAGCTTTTAGGAGTTTATTTTTTCATGCCAGCCATATGAACTCCCTTCACTGTACAGGAAATTAGAAGAGAGAATTCCAGTAATTCCTATGCCAGAGCTGCAGGGATGTCTTTATACTGACTGCAGTGTCTGTTCTTAAGGGGCTGTCTTGGGCAGCCAGTCCTCTTTATGTGAGTTGTAGTATCTACGTGTAAACAACTCAGAAAGAGATTAAAACATTGCAGAACTTGTCCAGTCCAGACTGGAATTAGCAGGTATAGAATATTCCTGAAGGAAACACCTGTAGTAAAGGTGGGTTTAGTCTTTTCATTAGCTTACATCTTTACTTGGTGACATAAGCTGAACCAGTTTGAATGATGCTGCAGCACACATGCACGAGGAGGCTGCTGATACATACCGGATACTGCCTGCCCTCTGCGTAACCTCCATAGGGCAAATGATCCCGTTGATAGCCAAGCCGATCATACTGAGGGTGCTGGCTAGAGGCATAGTCTAGGGTTGAATCAGGTCTCCTTAATGGCTGAGAATACACATGCCTATGCAAAGGAGAGGCAAGAGGTTACTGAAGTATGTGTAGTAATGTACTGCAAACTATCTCAAGTGTTAGTTTAACACTGGAATTTCAAATATAATAGAGCTCACTACTGCATGCATGACACTGAGGCAGTAACATCATCCAAATGTTCAGTCTTCTAAGTTCATTTTATGATCAAACCCTTATTCTGCAATCACAGATAAAACTGAATTTAAAGAAACAACATACTCTTTGAGCTTTTTCCCCCCACTGTTACACTGAATGGTGCCACAATATCTGATTTTCTACATTCCTATGATGATTTTGAAAATGTTTTAATTCATCATGGGTACACAGAGCTGTTGGAGCGAGTCCAGAGGAGGCCACAAAGATGAGCCAAGGGCTGGAATGCCTATGCTATGAGGATAGGCTGATGGAACTGGGGTCGTTCAGCCTGGAGAAGACTCCAGGGGGACCTTAGAGCTGCTTTCCAATACCTGAAGGGATCCTACCGGAAGGCTGCAGAGGGATTTTTCATGAGAGTGTCTAGAGACAGGACAAGGGGGAATGGTTTGAAGCTGAGGGAGAGCAGGGTTAGACTGGATCTCAGGAAGAAGTTCTCCAATATGAGGGTGGCGAGAGTCTGGAACAGGCTGCCCAGGGAGGTTGTGGCTGCCTCCTCCTGGGAGTGTTCAAGGTCAGGTTGTGCATCTGAGTCTAGTTGAGAGGTGTCCCTGCCTGTGGTGGGGAGGCTGGAGTAGATGATCTGTGAGGTCCCTTCCAACCTAAGCTGTTCTGATTCTATATTAAAAAAATCAGACTTCCTTGATGGACTGAAGTATCAGAGAGCTCTGTTTCTGCAGTCCAGGCCTGCTGTTTATGACAATCTGCTATAATTTAGTTGCCTCATGGCAAACAAGTTCTCTGCAAAACTTGGTGGTAGGAGCTACAACAAGTGGCTGGTGCTAGTAACGGGATTAAAGTAAGGAAATACGACTAAGGAAACTGTTTCTAAAAAGTAATGAGAACTAATATACTTGCAGTTATTAGAGGAAAACCATACAAGCTTTTGGATAAATCAGTACATTAGGATTTAGCTTCAGAAAAGAGAAACACACATGGACTTTTTCTTTCTGGTGATACATTGGGAAAACAAACTAAGTCTTACAAAGCAAGTGTACAACCAAACAACATAAAAAATAATCTCTATCAAGACTCAAGCCACAAAAATGTATGTGAACAATCCAGTCCAAAGTCTGGCCATTTACCAGACCTTTGCTAGCTTCTGTGCCACTGGTAACACCTCAAAGTAATTCTTAACCTCCAAATCAAAGTATAAAGTGAAAATGAGCAGAAAGCCAGCAGCATACCTGTAACTCCCTGATGGACTTGGGCTTGGGGCATCATCGAAGTCTTGTCTTTTTACTACAACTTTTGGAATTTGTCCAATCCAGTTAGAGTTATCCTGTATGTAGGGGGATCAGGTGGTTACACACAGCAAAATCACAACAGATGACAACCAGCTCACCAGGTACAGAGTGTTAGCAGCTGTGGAGCTGTATGAACTGATTTATCAGTTACAAAACACATTGTTTGCTATAAACATTTTCAAATACATCAACTCAATTTATCTAAAAGACTCAGCAGGAGAAAAGCCTTTACATATCTGGATAAAGCCTGTAAGATAGGACAGAGAAACAGACAGCCAGTGAAGTCTACACAATTATGTAAACTATTAAGGGTCTGTTGAGTCTTTCATGATTAAGCATTTCAGAAAGATGCCACTCCCTAAATAACAGTGGATTTATCCCTGATTTGTGCAAAACTGAGTCAAAACATTAAACTAAATACAGTGATCAACAATTAAGATCAACTGTCATTTGAAGACTGGCTGCTGTCTTGCCAAACACATTGCTACAGGAAGAAGGAAAACGTCAGGAAGAAAAAAGTAAATATTCTATATAGGTGTTATGAATATTCAAATTTAATGGTCATAAAACTAGTAAGTGATGTTCATTTGATAAAGGTATCCTTGCTTAAACATAAAGTGATCTGAAGCTATTTTCAATACCATCAGGAAAGAGGCAGTGTTCTGGGTAGTTCATTTGCAGGAGCTGATGCCATCAGGTGCAGATTTCAGTTTCCTGCCTTGTCTCTCTCAGACAGCTTTGGTGAGGGCTCTGCAGACCGCAGAGCAATGTGTATGTGCACTAGCCTGGTTTCTCGGCATACAAGTAAATGCTCAGGCAGTTACCAGTGGGCTTTTTACAAGCTCATGTTTTCATGACCACATCTAGCAAGGAGATGAGGCAGGCAGAAGCATCCCATGGGCTGCCTGAGGGCTGCAACCCGCAGCACGAGAAAGCAGTAAGCACCGCAGCCCTTCCCCGGAGCAGCTCCTCTGACCGCTGCGCTGAAGCAAGCGGGGCTGGGACTAATCACACCTTGGAAACGCCAGCGTCGCTTGAGCGAAACAGCGAATTAAAACTTAAACAGCACCATCTCCCGGTGAAGGGGAGCTCAGGCCTCATCTGCGTTGGAGTATCTTTACAAATACCTTTAACACGAAGTAGCGTTTCAGACTTGATTATTATATACTTTTCTCAGCCTGTACTGTCGTCTTCACTTCTACACTGCTTAATATGCAAAACCAGATGAGGAAATGAACACACACACACACACACACGCACAAATGCATTCCCTTTCATGCTTCTATCCTTGTTTGGAACGGCATTTATCCATCTTTTCTTCTGATAACCACTAGTTCAAGCAATGATCTCTGCTATGAAGCACATGTTGGCTAATGGAGAACACTAGCATGGCAGAGTGTTAGCCTGACCAAAAAGGCAGCACCTAGCCCTCTGGGGACCGAAGTTCACATTCCAGCTCTGTTACAGATCACCTTTGACATCCTATAAATGACTTTGTCTACTCTGAATGTTGCAAAGGTAACAATATTTGATCTAAAGGAGCTTCTCCTTTAAAAAACAAACAAACAAACAAAATCACATAAACCAAAGCAGGAAATGGTTCAATTTTTTAACCCTAAACCTAACTCAGTTGTAGGGAATTTGAACCAACGCAGCTAGAACTCTGCCAACAATACTTCTGTTCTACAAGCAGTTGTGTGCTACCATGCAGAGATTATGCAGGTGAGAGGTGAAAAAGATAAACAATACAGTTGGCACACCCATATCCATCTAATCATCTGTACTCATCCTCCTCTAACCTCCAGAAGACTCATTGGAAAGTCTCACTCACAACATGACCAGGAAAGAAGGGTCATGTTGCTGCAATTCAATCCATGCTGTGCATTTTCATTCTCCTCCCACCTGGATAAAATGTCTTTGAAACAAACACTTATACTCTTCATGAAGTTTGAATCTGAGGCTGTGGGCCTTCAGAACTGTCTGGTGTTTATTCACAAATGGTCAGGTTTTTAGGTTGTACTTCAAGAGTTTGTCTTAACTCCTCTGTGTAGTTATATTGCTCGGCACCAGCCAGTGACCGCATACGTCTTAATTCCTAAAGTAAGGCTGATTTCTTGTCTCTGAAGTAAACAACATAGATCAAAGCTCTACTAGGCCTCTCTGCCTGCACTCTGACACATCCTGTACTTGCAAAATTTACTTTGCACATAGAGAAGCAGAATATAGGAACAGAGAAAACTGAGCCAGGCCTCCTAATGCACTGGGAACAGCCAGTAATGGAAGCATAGAGAACGTAGATTGTAAATACCTAGAGTACTATCAATACATCAGTGTAACTCTAACTCATTAATTGACTGAGCTGGACTGGAGGCTGTGGCTGCCTTCTGAGCAGCAATGAAACAAGCAAAGAGCCTTCAAGACAAACAGCCAGTCCTTCCTCTGGTGAAGCATAACTAGTGAGGAGCCAAATGAAACCACAGGCATGGCTTCAAGCAGCTTAAACTGCAGTCTAAGACAGCCTACTGAACTCCTCCCTTCTGGCCATGCACTCCTGCCCCTTTCCTTACACAGGCACTAGTACCAGTAACAGTATTCAGTGACCATGAGATGATCAGACTGGAAACAGCTCACCCTGTCGCTTGGACAGCACAGTGAAGATACAGCATGTAGCCTGAACTCATATCCAAGTTATCTCTCTTTTTAATGCTAGTCTTCTAACTGGTCTAAAAGGAAATATTTAGCTGAACATCCTTTTAAATGAATCCCTCATTCTTTGTTTTCTCCTGTGCAAACTAGATTAACTTCAGCCTTGATGAAGAGTTTCACTTCTCACATGCATTAGATGCTCTTGGAAATCAAATACTGGGCAAACAGAAGGAAGACTTTGAACTCAAATTACCTTTAATTTTACCAGATGACTTTTCGGTTTTGGTATTCATATACCATTTAGCTGAACCACAAAATCATGCCTGCCTTCCATTATAACTGGGAACATGGGATCTCCCCCCCACAGCAACATCTCTTACCCTTGGCTGGTGACCATGCCCCACGTTACCATCCCTTTCAGCAGTAAATGCAGGGTTGTGATGTGCTTCAGAGTATGGAGAAGCTGTCTGCTTCCTGTGTGGGGAAACAACATGAAGTTAGAGAACTAGCAACGCTTCTGGCAACTCTTTTTGTACTGCAGATTGTGTCAGCAGCTGTGTTGTAGGTTGAGATGCACTGTGGCAATGACTATGCCAGAGGTACATTATTGCCACGCTTTTCTGTGTCAAAGGGAGTACAGTGATACACACTAATGGAGCTCAAGGAAAGAAGAAACAACACATATTGTCTGTATTTGGGACAGGCATCAGATGGGGGGGAAAAAAAAAAAAGATAAAGTGTTGAAAGCAAAAAGCAGCTCAAATTGCCAATGCCTGGAACCAAAGAATGGGAGAAATTGTGTTTAACCACCAAGGTTCCTATCAATGTTCATTTGCCTTATTAGCTTGTTTCTATTTTTTTTAAAGAACTTGTGGAAAGAAAGCCAACCCTTAAAAGCAAATAGATCAGCAGGGCAGACTTGGTAGTTGTGAGTTAAAGCAGTAAATGTCCTTATCAATCTTTAAAGCTTGCCTGGTTAGACCTAAAGAAGAGCAGCAATGATGCAGAATGAAGTCCTGCACAGAGCAGTCAAATGCTGAGTAACTGTTCAGTGCTCTGGAAGAGGCTTTGATTTAGTTTTGTATTGTGTGCACAGGATTTTGGCAGAGGACACTGCATGGCAAGCTTGTTGGTTTAAATACCCAGAGGTTAAAAACCAATCAGAATACCAGGCTTCTTTTGCTTTACTTCCATTTTGATTGTAAAACCCCTTTTGACTTACCCAGCCTTTTTATTTTTAAAGCAGATGACAGAGGAAAATATTATCACAACTATGAGAACCAGTCCTACTCCAGGAAGAGTAGCTACTAAAATAAAATTTAGGGTGTTCCAAAGGCGGTAACATTTGGGGCCCATGTACCAATATTCCTGCCAGTCCAATCTGTAGTAATCACATCTGTAAATAAAAATATTCAATTTTTAGCATCATTACTTGAGTTTAAAAATAAATAGTGTCAAAACAGTACAATATTTTGCAATATTGTTATTTATTATTGAATACTGCAGGGGTCATGAAATTCAGTGTTTTTTTTTCTGCTTGCTTAAATATCATCTTAGTAATACACACCTTACTCTAGATTTGATGCAAATGACCTTTGCCAGGCTCTGGATAAATCAAGCCCAAGTCAAGAGGTGTCCCTGCCCATGGCAGAGAGGTTGGAGTAGATGATCTAAGGTTCCTTCCAGTCTGAGCCAGTCTATGGTTCTATGACTCATCATTCCAGTGAGTCCAAGAGAGGAAGCTCTGTTGAGAACAGGGCGTGTTACCCACGTCACGGCATGGGTCAGGTCAGAGGTCTTTCTGCCAGCTGTAAGCATGGCAAAGCTGCTGAATTTCCAGAACTGAAATGTCACATTGCTGTCTGTTGTTTGACACTGGTGCACCTTCTGTGAAAAAGCACCATTATATGAAGATATTTGTGGTTTTCACCCTAAAAAGAATTGACCATCCTGAGAAAAACACCTGACTTGCCATAATCTGGTTCTAAAGTATCTGAGACAACAGCAAGCATGTGAAAATCAAGGATTAACATGATTACCTGAATTATGAATTACATGGCTACAAATATTCTGAAAAAGAAAATGCTGCACTCAGACCCCAGATTTGATGCTTTCTGTCTAGACTCTGAATGCAGATCAGTGTCTCCTTTCATGGATTACACTGTAGAGTCTGAATTCAGCTCACCACTAAGAATTTATTTGACAAGTTGAGTGTACATAGCACACATTTAAACCAACCAACTCCATACCCTACCTGCAAAAAGGTTTTTCATCTTTACATTGACAAGAAATATTGACAGGACAGAAGGTGTTATTAACATTCAGGCAATCATGGAAGTCCTTAACTCCTGTGCAGTTGGCTGTAAAGCAAAACAAAACAAGTATTTCTTAAATGCAATTAGGCAGTGCCATACTGTTAGTGGCCTGTATTTCTAATTACATCAGAAATGTAAACTTCATATGATGTACTCTGCAGATGATGATAAATCTTGCTTTCTGGTGACTTGATCCTTCAAAAATTTGAAATGATTTGATCCCAGATTCCCAGTGTGGTGGGGGTTGGAGATCATCCAGTCCAACTCCCCTGATAAAGCAGGGTCATCACAGCAGGGTGCCCAGATCCTGTCCAGGAGGATCTGGAACCCCTCCAGAGAAGGAGACTCCACAACCTTTCTGGGCAGCCTGCTCTAGGACTCTGCCACCCCCAATGGAAAGTTTTTCCTTATGTGCCCCTTTGTCTCTTGTCCTGTTGCTGGGCACCACCAAAAAGAATTGGGCCCCATTGTCTTAACCCTTGTCCTTTAGATACTGATCAGCACTGAGCAGATCTCCTCTCAGTCTTGTCTTCTCCAAGCTTAACAGCCCCAGGACCCTCAGCCTTTCCTCCTCACAGAGAAGCTCCAGCCCCTTCGCATCTTTGTAGCCTTCTTTGGACTCTGTCCAGTAGTTCTCTGTCTCTCTTGAACTGGGGATCCCAGAAGTGGACCCAGTAATCCAGCTGTACTCCTTGCTGGAGCAGAGTAGACTGGAAGAGAACCTCCCTTAACCTGCTGGCCACACTCTGAATGGCCCCAAATGGCTTATATCCAAGATTTATGGAGATGCACCTCAAATCTTGACTCAAAATGTGTAACCAACCAAGAAACCATGAGATACCACTGACAGCTGAAAGAGAAAATTACATCCAGGACCATCCACTGCAAGGCCAAAATGCCCAAAGCAGCCAATACACCTGAGTATAATTTTGTCTTAACTTTTCACAATGAGTGAAATGAATTTAGAATGAAGCCAGAAAGTCAGAACTAGAAGAGATCTTTTGAGCTGATCTTTCTGAGCCTACCTGGCAACTGATAGGAAGAAAGCATCATTAATGTTACTATTGTAAGAGAGATTTTACACCACCACCACAACAGGGTCACCAGCAGACTCAGGACTAGTGCATCATTAGCTTGAGAAGCTATGCTATGAGGAGTCTCTATTTTAAAGCCAGCTAGAAGCCTCCTTCCTCTCCACTGTACAAGGTGATCTACTCCAACCCTGACTGTTAATCAGGGATAAATCTAATCAATAACTTACGTCTCTGTCAAAAAATCTCTGTACTCTTGGCACTACAGAGCTCAAGAACTTCAAGACAGCAAACACAGCTCAGTACTTGTCAGACAAAGATCTTAACATTTTCCCAGTAATTAAAAACAAACTCTACCTAAACCCTAAGGAGAATTTCCTCAGAAGCACTGTCATTGGGACCGCAACACCACAGCAGCACTACTGCAGGCAAGGCAGGCACTGGACAGACATGTCCCTGCTCTGGCACAAGCTACAAAGTGAAAACACAACCAGGTCTTACGTTCTTCTTCACTCAGCGACTGGCTGGCCATCAGCAGGATGAACAGCAGCACTTGCAGAATGGACATCCTGAAGCTGTTTGTGGGAAAACACAGTTTCATCCTGAAGAGGGTGATGGTAAAAGACAGTTTCCTCCCGACCTTGCTAGCCACAGAACACACTCTCCTTTCTGCTACTGTTATTTACTGTAGCAAGTCAAGGATCATGGATTTTGAGCTTGTTTTACAGCATCCTTCTCTAGAAAGAATTACTAATTAACTTATAACAGATAGAGCTTCCTGGTAACTTCTCCATATTTTGCTTTATGACAGCTGGGCGGGTCCATCAAAATACCTCTTTATTCTTGCTGCTTCTGAGGGTTTGAATACATCTGCAAAGCATTCCCCTTACAACACACATTTCAGCTCTCTAAGGTATCCTTCACAAGCATTTATTTGTTCTCCACTGAGGGTTATGTCACCTTTCAAAGGTAACAAACTTTGCATGGATTTGAAGAGAAAGTTCATTGACTACAAACTGTTTTTAAAGATGTGTCAAAGACATGGATCAGGAGTATTAGAATGATGATTAAAATGTGACTAAAATGTTTCTGCCCCTGGAACAAATGGAGTCTTTGCTGCATTACTGCTGCTCCAATTGGGTTCTGCTTGAAACAAAACCTTACTTCACAGCAGGCTTCTTCCCCCTCTAGATTAAAACAGAATTTACAGACACTGCTGCTTCTGTGATTCCTGTATGTCAGTCCTGAATCACTATGTAGTATGTGGAGACTGTGAATGGAGTATTTGAGTAACTTTGTGTAACAGAGAGAAACTGCCCCCTGCTTTGTAATAGCAGCTCTTTTCTGGATATTCTGACTGGCTAGCACTTATTGACCATTCTGTTTCCCTGGGACTTGAGAAAGATGAAATTATTAATTGGATTCATCCATCCCTCTCCTTGGAAGTTCTTTCCTCTGGTGTACTGTATACAGACAACTAACCCACAGTAGATGGTTCTGCAATTTAAACTCACCAAATTATGCTGAGCTGTTACTTTGATCTTGGTTCAGTCAAGAACGATTGTCTTAAAACCTGCTTTATCCAAACTCATCAGGGCAAGCATTATCAATGATAATATACAGCAGTGATAGCTAATTATGGCAAATTTCTACCATGCTATGAATTAGACATCAAGTTTGGTAATACACATTGTGAAAGAGCTGTAACAGTCTTAAAGACATTCTGAGGAGCAGGAAACCTTTAAATCTAAGAGGAATATAGGCATGGAATCATTTGGGTTGGAAGGGGCCTTAAAGATCACCTAGTTCCAACCCTACTGACACCTTCTACTGAGGTGTATAAACTCAGAAGACTCCTCCTGTGTGGGAGCCCCTGTATCCAGCTGCTACAAGTAGTCTGACCACCATGAGCCAAGTTACAAATGGGAGAAAGGAATGGATTTCTTCATCTTGTTCTTTGAACTCAATGTAACCTTGGAAAGGTGTGCAAGGCACACTGGCCCTCAAGCTCACAATAAGGCAGAAGCTAAGAAGGGATCCTCTACTTGTATTCATCTACCATTAAGTTTTGCTGATTAACTTTTCTCTTTTGCAATCAAAAATCCCCCTCTGATTCATCATCCTGAAGAACTAAACAGGAAGACATGGGGAAGCACTCAAGAGTTTGTGAAAGATTAACTGCATTTAAGTTAGCACAAGTGCTGTTTTTTTAGGATGGTGCCCTCAAAATTTCTCCACAACTGATACAAGCCCAACATGGATTTCTTCATCTGACAGGAGCTGGCTGCTTATGAACACACACCAAATGCAGCTACATTGACGGTGAACGATGAACTTTAACCTTTACTTTTCAAAGGATAAACAATGACCTATAAAAATCAATGCCTAGCAAATATTTGCAAGAATACTGCTGTCTGAAAGCACAGCATTACCTTTACAGCCGGGGACAAGACCGTTCTCAGGTCTGCATGAAGATTGTTTTACAACAGATCCCAGAATTACACTCAGAGGAACGGAGAAATTAACATACACCTCAGTAAAAGCAATGGTGTGAGCCTTCTGCAGATGTGAGGCAGAAGTGTGAGGCACCAGTTCCTACCTGTGCTTCGTTCTTCTGGCTGACAGGAAGCCTCCCACTCTGGCTCCAGCTCGCAGCCGCTGAGTGTCAGCACTTCAGCTGTGTGATAAGCACACCACCTTTACCTAGGGCTTTTGAAGCTGATTAAGACAGAGATGCAGAAAAGCAATTTGCAGTTGTGACCCAGGTGAGATGTTTTGCTGAGGTGGACTACAACACTCAGGCTAACTCTCTGCTACACTGCCAGCATTTGATTGAATGCAACACATCAGAAGCCACCAGTGATGTTTCTCTGTTGGCTGTCTACATAGGCAACATCACATAAACTCAGTGCCAATGTGCCTGGACAGCTGTTAGCTTTGCATTTCACAGCTTGTTTCTGGAATACAGCAAAATCAAGTGGAACCTTATGCATTCTACAACTGCAGTCCAGGGAGACTACACCTAGACTGATTTTATTTCCTCAAATAGCTGTAAATAAAGCAGTCACTAATTTTGGTTAATGGTTGGAGCTGGTCAACTGCTCATGTTATAGAATCACAGAATCACCCAGGTTGGAAGGGACCTCTAAAAGTCATCTAGTCCAACCCCTCTGCAGCCAGCAGGGACATCCTCCAGTCAATCAGGTTGCCAGAGCTCTGTTGAGCCTCACTGTGAATATCTCCAGGGATGGGGCCTCAACTACCTCTCTTTGCTTGAATCTGCTTCCAAACAGCTTTGGAGAACATTCTACTATCACTGTATTGCAGAGGTTTTAAGGGAGTTGCAGCTACACATTTCTCAAATATTGGTAATAGGACTGCTATAAATAAAGCACAAGAAATGTTACAAACACTTAAACCCACTATGGTCTCAGTTTAGACCTATTACCTGATCACAGCAAGGGAGTTTCTTCCAGTTCTTTCAGTAAAAGCAATGTCCTACAGTCTGTAATGAAAAGGCAAAGAACTAATTGCACCCTGAATAACGATGTTGTGACTCTGCCCCACAGTAAACTCAGAACTCCCAAATACATGCCCCCTTTCACCACTTCAAGTCAGTGATGAGCCTCTCCTTCCTCTTCTCCTATACCTTGTTAGTGTGCACTGATAGGTTGGGGTTTTTGCCACACAAAATAGATCCAGCCATAAGACTTGAAAACATAACAAAGTTCCTTCAAATAAAGAAATCAGTGTTACAAGATTTTCCAACTTTTGATTTCCTTCACCTTAGCATTTCAGTTTGGTTTGTGTCTTGCTCTGCTCTACAGGAACACATCACTGCTGTGCTGATACAAGTAACATGGTCACTTCTAGAATGCTTTCAGTTAGTCTTTCTTGACTGCAGCTCACCCTCAGCACACATCTGGGCTCTGCTTCTTAGAATCCCTGCAATTTAAAATAAAAACTAGAGTCTAGTGCATATTAATGCGCCTTTTAAACAAGTATTAGGTTTTGTAGGACCCCACTTTCTTTTTAGACTGAAAATACTTTTTCTGTACTTGAATTTGATTCTGCAATACTCTGACCTTTCACTACAAGATAACCATACTGCTGCACTAAAAAAAATCTTTACAATACTTCCTGAGTTAGTTACAGTCCTAAGGATAACCTGCCATTGAAACAGCCACACTACTTACAAGGTTTCTCTTAAGCAGTTCCACTGTAGGTTGCACCATGTATTACATTATTTACAACCCTTGGACTGGCAGATTGCTTTATCTGGAAGATTAGCACAGAGCTACACTGAGGTAAATACATTTGCTACCTGCCTTGTTCTTCTACCACCATGTGTCACTGCTCCAGGATGGGTAAAAGCAGCCTTTTCTCACCACCTTTTTTCCAAGATGTCTGCTAAGAAATTGCCAAGAAAGGAATATGGAAATACAACTCAAATTTAAGATGTATTCAGTTCTTTGTGCATGAATATGTCCTGTGTGTTGCTTTGCTGATTTCTTCCAGGAACATACTGCAGTACTTCAGGGGTGAAGGTTTTTTTTTTTCCCCAACATTAGTGAAACAGGTGAGATTTAACCAAGTTTACAAATTAACATTAAAAATGTAATTTAGAGAGAAGGAATTGACAATGTGGCCTAGAGATGAGAGAACATACAAAAGTTAAACTGGATTTTAAAAAAGTCTCTTATCACCTTTTATTTTCAGGTGCTTCACAACGATATGACAAAATAAAGTATCACAATCAGGTTTATGTAAATAAAAAAATCAATAGCAACAAGTTCCAAAGATCTGTAGATTGAACACAATGAAATGCAAATAAATCCCATGCATTAAATTAGAACTATTTCTCTATTATAAAATACCATTGTGTGACCCAGTTCTTTAAGACATAGGATTTTTCACCAATATACAACTTAGAGCATATAAAATTACAGTATACATTCTTTCTTTTATTGTCTTCCTCTATTATTGCATGGTGAAAGAAGCTTTAAGTGACTCTTAATGACACATTGGAGAGACACTTCAAAGGGTTTCAATGGAAATTAACAGAACCATGTCTTGCAATGTGGATTCTCCCACGTACTTCTCTTCACTTTTTGTTGTTTAACAGGTCTTGAAGAGACCAAGTCAGGCACATCTATTTAAAAGGAGGACTCATAAGCATGGCATGATGGAGATGTGACTTTGCTTTTTTAAAGCCATTGCATAGCACCTTTACTGTAAATTATGAATAGAGAGATGTGGCTACAGTTGCTCGTGGTTATCCAGAACAAGCCATCTGTAGAGTATCATGTAAAACATGGAGGTTCAGACAAACAAACTGAAGAGGGCAGGCACCTTTTAGAGCTGGCCATGAAACGCTTCACAAAATGGAGCTGAGTGATAAAGATCCACAGCCACTATCCAATATTCATACAAGAGCAGATCAGGAATCTGATTTGGGCTGCCTTCATTTCAGCAATTGCATTCCCAACTTCTCCAATCTGCATCTTTTATTGTACCTCTAAGAACTTCTCCCAGCATGTGGCTGACACGAGTGGACAAGATGATGACCAACTCTAACACATTTATTGTATAGTTTCAAGGGTTACTAAAAATTTCCTTCCCACTACTAATAAATTTGTGTTTCAGGGCAAAAAAACCCCAAAACAACTGAGAGATGGATTGTGGTCTTCCTAAAGGCAGAATGCAGACTCAGAAAGGAGACAAAGCTTCTCACACTTTTTTTTGTCCCATGTTCTCTGGTTGTGGATGGTGAAACAGACATCTTTAGTTTTATCTGTCTCAGTGGCAAAACCCAAGCCTCGAATTTCAGTCCCAGCTTTTCAACTGTGTGGAGATACTAATGAAAAGCTCTTGACAGGAAAAAACAACAGCAACAAAAAATTACCCTGTTTCAAACAGAGAAATCTCAGCTGAGGAAAAAGTCAGCTAAGAAGTGATTGAAGGAGGCAAACCCTGTAGTGGAATGAATTTGTGCTAGCTCACTCTTCTTGTCCACCAAGACATCAAACAGCAGAGGGGGACCATTTCGTGAGCTCCAGAATTGTGTTCCTTGTCCTGTTCATTCAGCAATGTGGGGAGGAGCAGTAAGTTTAAGGTATGTCCCAAAACACTTCTCTTAAGACTTCTGAATGATGATTTCACTCTGAGGCATAGTGTGAGTACAGTTTTGCACTAAGGAGCTATTTGAGACTGAAATAAAGCCTAAGGCCAGTCCTGTGTATCACGTCCTGTTAACAGCTTCAACTTCTTGTAAACTCAGGAGCTGCAATAAAAACTGCTTGCATGAAACATCTAATTCTTCACTGCCTAACCAGCAGGGAGTCCAATGCACCTTCTGCAGCCCAGGCACTTCATTTGTATCATGAGATTTGAGCGCTAATGCCCTTAATGTACGGCAAGGGCCAGAGCAGCTTTTGGCACTGCAGTCTTTTAAGGCCCACTCTTGCCTGCAAGTGGCAGACATGCTTGCTCTTTCACAGCTCTCCAAGGCAGCTTCTCTCCTTGCTCCCAACAAGTAATTTCTTTGCACAGCTTTACATTATGTGCTGAAAATGTCACCATAGCAAACCCCTATGAAATCCACACAAACGTGCAGCATCTTACCTTCTTGGTGACTTTCTGTGCCAATGCATCACTCAAAGGACATAAGCTAGAAATCAAATAGAATCTAGGAGCAGAGCAGATGACTTTTCCTTTTTTTTTGTTTTTGTAAACCAGAATCTGATCAAAGGGAGCTAGATAATACAATTTCTGTCATTCAGGCTTGCACTTGAAAATGAGAATTTCTTCACCATTTTAATTTCCTGCCCTTATGTCTTCCTCTGTTTGCCTGGAAATGATATATGAAGCCCAGCCATCTAATTTTTCTATTCCTCCCTCTGTGATAGAACACTGTCTTGTCCAGGAGCTCTGCAAAGATTGATTTAATATACTCTGATTGCTCCCTGAATTCTGACAGCATTCTGGGCTGAAGAGATGAAGAAAGAAACAAAACACATAGATTCTAAGTCAGCTGCCCCAAGCAAGTTATTCTTCTTTCAACTTCACATTTACTGACTTCACCTTCCATTGGACTCTATAACAAAGTCCACCACCTTGTCTGACATTTGGATTCCAAAATGTCAGTAATTATCTTTTTCTGAACCAATCACAAAAGCCTTACTTGTTCTGTTGCTCACTGATCATTTGTGCCTTGTGCACAGTCCACTGCTCAGTACCTCCTCACAACTTTTCTAGCCCCCCAGTGACACCAGGAACAGTTTGCCTCTACTTCACCAGTCATTTGCTTTAGCAGCCTGTGTAGAAGGAACCAAATTGTGAAGGCTTTTACTGATGGAGAACAGAAGCAAATACCCATTCATATCCCAGTGCTGAGAACACATTCACATGAAGCATCATTTCTTTTCAGGTTTAAATCTTCCAACCAAATTCTGTTTGCATGGTTTGTTCTTCCCTCCTCAACTTCACAACAAAGCATTAATTGAAAAGTAACAGAATCCATCAGATCAAAGGACAAACTACCAGCACAGTGTCCTTTTGCCCTTTGTGTTGGGAAGTGCCACAGAAGATACACATGATACTGATACCTCAGTAGACAGCACAGTAGATACCTCTAGGTAGTGGGGTGATTATCACTGTGCACTGATAAGAGTTCCAGGGTATTGAAGGAAGACCACCAGATCTATTCCAGCCTTTGTAAGAGTGTGTTGAAGACAAATGGAGGATGAACAGAAGTAGAGAGATGTACAGAATGATAAAAAACAGTGTTTGGAGGTGTTCAAGGTCAGGTTGGATGAGGCCTTGAGCAACCTGGTCTAGAGGAGCTTGTCCTTGCCCATGGCAGGGGGGTTGGAACTGGATGATTGTTAGGGTCCCTTCCAACCCAAACCATTCTATGAATCTATGAAACCTAATTCCTAATTTCTTTCTTATGGAAAATGAAAGAATTTCACAGAAATCCAACCAAAATCAATGGGTATTGCATACAAACTTCTAGGAAGAAAATGCTGGCTGCTTTTCACCTCTGTCTATTACCTGTCAGCTCTTTAAACATTGATACTACAGAAGGTTTCCAACTTCCTGAGAATTGCTAATGCATTCTAAGTTGCAATGGGATCAGCTTCATGGATTAAGCAGTTTGCAAACAGTTCTTCCAAGTATTACAAGTAGATGAAAATTAATGCATTAATGTTTCAGAGATCACTTGTGTGTTCTTTTCCCCAAAGCTGTGTATTTCAATACACAAAAACAGGCAGGACAAGAAGTTGTTTCCATTCACCCTGGTAAAAGAGGCAAACAACAACCAATGACTTTGCAGTGAAACAAAGTGCCATGTTTATACAACCACCAAAGTTAAAGCTATTTGTATGCTGTAACAACCAACTTTTACCAATGAGAATCTTCATCTCAGAGCTGCAAGAAAACAGACAAGCCTCTGCAAACTCCATCCATCACATTCTTCTTTCAGATCAATGAACATCTGAGCTCAAGTATAGAGTGCTTACATTTCCAAACCCTTTGTGTAGTGACATTTATTAACAAGCTTGGCACAGAGAAACCTCATTGTGAGAAGACACTGACAAATCTAACTTTCTCAGTGTCTCACTGATGACACTGGCAATGAGTGAATTTTCACTGCTTATAAGTAGTGAGAAACAAAATGTTCACTGAACAGAATTGTGTAAGTCAGTAATACAAGCTGGGATATAAGAAAATACCTGATTAAATTACACCTCGCAGAGTATGTATAGTAACAACTAGGCTTTCCCTTCTTTCCTCTCCCTTATCTGTGGTACTTTGCAAAGATCTGCAAGCAGATTTGTCTTAGCTTCTAGTACTGTACATATCCACATCCTCTGGGCTGGACTGACCATGGTCCATAAGTCTTGGATCGGGTTTAAATTTTGGTGTCTTCACTGTCCCTGCGAGAGATATTAAAGGGATTTAATGTTAAAAAAAAAGTATATATATATATACACACACAAACACATACACACAAGATGTAAAAACCAAACTAACCACTTAATGACACTTTTTGAGAATTACTGTATTACCAAACACTTAGAAAAAACCCAAAGAATGTCAGTTCTAGTTCAGGCTGTGTGATACCTGACAACGAAGGCATGTTGTAATTAGCATACAGCACTGGATGGAGAAAAGGTCTTGCCCCCACTCTCTATACTTTAACACTACTTCCTGAACACAGCAGGTGAGAAGAAATACTGATGCTTTGCCCTATGTGTGGAAAGGAAGGGAAAGTTTGGGATATGGAAAAAAATACATCTCCAGTCTATCTTCCCCAACTGCTCCCAGGAGTACAGCTGGCTCCCCAAGCCAACTGAATCACTGTCTTCTCTGAAGCTTCTGCCAGCTGGTAAGAATCCCAAATTAAGACAAATGCTCTTACTTAACTTTCACTTCATGACTTCCAAACCCAATGAGGTAAGGTTACTAAAACTCTGAGCCTTCACAGTCACCCTGCAGGACAATGCACAAAGACTGACAGATTTAACAATGCTGTAACTCCTGAGGAGCTAAGAGAATATTAAGGCAGATTTTCTAGAGTTGTGCCTCCTACTACTAGTCTGCTGCTTTTCCAGCTACATCAGTTGGTTTAACAGAGACTTCTGTGTTTTCCTGAAAGTTTTGCCCCATTTGGACTAGTGAAAATAAACATCTGACAGCACAGACTAGTTTAGGGCATGGGGATTTTGGGCTGAATTAGGGACATGAACGAATTCCAGCCATGCCAGCAAAGACAGAAGATATCTATGTATAAATCTGTTAAGGACAGCCTGGCCTGCAGCAAATGCAAAACCACATCAAGGCATTCCATAAACTAAACCAGAAAAAAGCCACAGGTGCAAAGCAATGAAAGATGTGAATGTAAGTTAGAATGAAAATAAATGGAGAAAAAGCCATTAAAACCCCACCCAAATATGTAGTGCTTGCTTCTCAGACAAAAATTGTTCTGGTAAAGAACACAGGAGCTGAAGACACAGAACCCCTAAAGAGAAGGCAGTTCAAATGAGCTATTTCCACTAAAATCCAGCAGTAAGCCTTTAAACTACACTTGTGGTACTTGGACAAGAGAAAGCTAATTCAAAGTAGATATTTAACAGAAGTAGTCATTGCTAACAACATGGGATATGCTCCACTCCATATGGAATTAAAGAAAACACTGAGAGAGAACAACATTAAAATTCTGATACTGTGACAGGGTCCACAGTGGGAACATGATCACCCCCCTGAGGCTCTGAAGCACATATTAAATGACAGTGTGTACAATAAATTCTCCAGAATAATACATTCTGACAGTTTGCTCCAGTTTAAAGCAAGGGTAACTGCAAACTTGAGTCATGCCTCGCCACGATTTAACGCCCTGACATTACATTTCAAACGTTTAAAGTCACCTGGTGAAGCCACTGGGTCTTTACTACTCCAAGACTCTACTGGAGAAGATTCTGTTCTGTTAAATGATCTTGACTCAATAGCAGACTCAGGCTTCATACTAGAAATTTCTTTCTTCTTATCTTCTTGTGTAACAGATTTTGACTCTTGCTGCAGCTGTGAACCAAACAATGATGGAAATAAAAATGGACAGGGGTAAATGCTTCATACACTATCGCAAAATAAAGCTTTCAGGCTTCATACAGGCTTATCCTGTATGAAATTATTTTCAGATATGATACCATACAATGATAGTCAGCTTGTGATGTTGAATTGGAAGAACCCCACACTTCAGGTGCAGTAACTTGTAAGGAGATGTTCTTTGTCCCAAGTCAGTCTGATGTTCTCTGTGCTTTTACCTCAGCCTCTCAAATGACTTCCTGAATAAATCACTGTTCACTTTACAGATGAGTCTTGCACAAGACTCAAACATCATTTAGTTTTTACACACCACTTACTACCCTTAGGTAACACAAAATGCAAAGATAAATCTTGGTAACATCCTAGTAACAGAAAATAATATATTGTTTTGGGAACAGGCTTCACTCAGGGGAAAAAAATGTCAACAGAAAGTGTCTTACTGTATCAATTCTTGTTTTGCTATCAGTTTGATAACATTTATCTAAATCTTGTTTTCAAAATTCAGAATTCCATTTGTGCTCTTCAGTGGAAATAAAATATAAGGATAGCATACAAATGAATACCATAAATTTAAAGCAAAACACTTCTAAATGTTAATTTAACTGAAAAGTGTTCATTTGCTTTTATAGTGGAGAAAAAAAAAATCACAAAGCTGAATTTTTACTCAGAGAAGTACCACTTTTGTCAAGGGTTTATAAATTTCCTCTGGAGCAAACCCCTTTCAGTTTGCACAGAAAACATGTCTAATTCTGGGATGTACTAACCCAAATTCTATGTGGTTAATATTCCTCTCTACTTCATGCTGGCAAGGCTTCAGATGGCTTCCTATATCCTATCTTGACCATTTAACTTTAAAAACCTCAACCTAACAACACAAACCACACACACAAACCTCTAGAAACAGAAAAAGGAGAAAGTAGAAAAAGCTTAGAGGAGAACAAGAACTATGTAAGTGTTAGAAAGTCTGCTCTATTTGAAAAGGTTCTACTGGGAGAAGATAATGCCAAAACCCATGATGAATTTTTCCATAGGTCAATATAAAGAGGTTGCTGACCATTCCTTCACTATGGCTGCAATCAGGACAGGACAAAAAACCAACCAAACCAAAACACCAACAACCAAAACAAAACAAAAAATGATCAGATGCAGCCAATTTCTATCACAGGGTAATGAAAACCCAGCAATGGGTGTGGAATTTCCTTCACTGTATGTTTAAGAACAAGCCAGTTGTGCCTGCTGTAACTGTGCCTGTCTGGAATTCAGAGTTCTGCTCAGGAAAACAGCATGGGTTCTTTTTGTCCAGATCACAAATATGCTGTGAAACTCAGTCCTGTGCATCTTGCATGTGTTGTAGGGCTACACAGGCAGACCTAGTGCTTGACCTTCTAGTTTGCCTTTTTGTCCCTTTAAATGTGAGTTAGTCACTGCTTCAGCAAGCCTACCTTGGGCACGTCTCCCGGTCCTGCCCACAGTGCTCGCACAGCTGCATAGGTTTGATGACTTGCACAAAGTAACTTTTTGCCTGTTACCTGTTATTTTAGAAAAGCACAATTTAATAACAGCTTAAAAAATACTAAGACACAGAGACCATTCCAGTGAAGTCCACCTTATTTGCACAGGGAACTGCTTGCCTCATACTAAGCCATTTTAATAATCTACTTTTCATAACTCTCTCACACCAAGCAAATCCTAAGCAATGTTTCAATTGGTATCAGAAATCCAGGGGTAACATTCATGTGCCAGGTCCACCAATTCCAAATGAAATCCAAACCTGACCAGCAAACAGTGTTTGGGCAGTGTTAGCACAAGAGACTAGGGCAGCAGTTTGACAGGATCCCAACCTGTCTCACTAGGCTGGAAATTGTCAAAGACAATACCACAAAAGAAAAAAGCCCCACAAGATGACCTGGCCCATGTTGGTGAGCATTGCTTTGCTCTACAAATGGCCAAATCCTCCAGTCTCTCTTCAAAGAGTAGTTCTGTAATCTTGCAGTGACTGTGGAACACCTCTACAAATGCTCTGCAGAAACAACATACTTGACAGCTGCAACTACAGAGTACTGTGCAGAAGGTGATGCATAATGTAGGTAGGAAGCAAACAAGGATTTTAACTTCCTGAGATAGATCAGTGTAGCTTGCCTACTGATCTATCTTCTAACCCTGACATTTAACTCTTATGACAATGAACCAAGGAATCCCACTGCTTCTTGAGAAACTGTAATCCTCAGTGATTTGCACATAAGAAACCAGCAAGGTAGCAGCTTAGCACTGTAAGACTGCCCAAAGCTTTTAGCCACAGTAAAGGGCTTTGTGAACTGTACTCTGAAGTATAAAAATACCAAACAAAACTGCCCCAATAAAACCAGTAACAACTGATTCATCACAAAGGAAAGTCTGAGATTCAGGGGTTTTCAGGCAGATTTCAAAGTAATCTTCCACCAATCTGTTAAAAGTTAAACTGATGGTGCAAATAAAAGCCCTGGAACCAAACACAACTAATGATCTTCCTGTCTGAACAATTTAACACAGAAATGCAAGTCTGAAACTATAAATACAAAATTTGTCAAGGACCTATAAGGAATCCTTATGGAGCAGGGAAACACTGGAAAACTATAGAGGAGGAAGAGTTATACAGGTTTTATATTCTGCACTTCAGCCCTCTTCTTGTGTAGAAAAGTACTGTGTGCAAACAAAATACAAAATACTAATACAGTTCTGCTTTACCACATCAACAGCTAAGATAATCTACTCAGGTGATAGTAACTGGGAAACAAGGATCCAGATTGCCAAGGCTTTATTCTTCATTTAGAAGAATATTCTTCAGCAAGGTAAAATCATCTTCATTTAAGTGAGAAATAAGGATTAAAAATTGAAAGGCTGCATTTTAAAAGTCAGTTATTTTATTAATTTTTTATAGTTATGCTATTAACCCCTCTGAGGCATTATATGTTTTAATGAAGATGAATGTGAATTCTGACTCCTAATCCCATGACACTTAATGTTCTAACTAAATTCACTGTTAATTCAGTATTAAAATACAAGCAAACTTACCTTGGCAAATACCACTGACTGAGCTGGGTAACAAACAGCAATTCCTAAAGCAGTCAGTCCCAATGGATAAGCAATTTTCTTCAATCTAGAGGCTGTAATAAAGCCAAATATTTCAAAGAATCAGACACTAATGAAGTGTAAAGCTAAGCAGTTGCATCAGTTAAGTGCTTACACCAAATGTAACCCAAAGCAGCTGGAGGAGAGACTACAGGGTGTGATAACAGTTCAGTGTGGTCATGTTTGCAGAAGGTACTGAGATTTTGAACAGTGGATTCCTGAAACAATCCCAATTTAGATTTTCCAGCATTGTGAAAAATGAGAAGAAGGTCTATGTCATTTCAGAGCTGCTGTGCTCTTAAAGACACAGACTGCAGCATCTGGAGCAGCCAAGAGCCTGGAAAATGGGGCCTCTGTTCAAAGGTGAGTGCAGCTGAGTCACAAGCAGGCTACTGACCACTGACAAAGAGCCCTCATGACAGATTCTCAAGCTCAAGTCTTTTTGTTTTACATCCATCCACCAAAAAGTAACAAGGATACAGGAAGAATATGTTTACTAACCTGCCACTTCTTTGATTAATACATTTTTTGTGGAACAGTCAGATAGGCACACTCAGCTACTACAGATGAACATCTGAACACTATCTTCTGGCAGGCTAAGTATCATTCCTCTAATCCTTATCTTGAAGGAAGAGGTGGCTGTATCCATGAAATTGCCCTTTGGGCTTCAAAGCTGCCAAAACCACCCCTTCTGATGTGTATTCCCCTGTACCCATTTGCCACATGCCAAAATTCTTTAGTTTCTTTCCTCTACATCCCTTTACTTTTCACTATATCCAGTAACATTACCTATTAATTTGTCTCCAGTATCCTTCCATACACAGATTGTTTTTGAAAACCAAAAATGAACAAACTCAGACCAAGCATCCTGCTTTGAATCTGTTGGTTCCACCATTACAAACGACTCTCTAATCCTGCTCTATTAGGTCTTAGCCAGTTTCTACAATAAGAACTGTACAATACTCACCCTTCAAGGATCAGGAGGGCTTTTTTTAACACTAGTTACATAGGTTTTTGCCCATTTCAGAAAAAAAACAAAAACCTGTATGCTGCATTCATCACACCCATAATGAAAATAAGCCCAAATCCTACCTTTTCTTGCCATCACCATGCCAGCTAAGCCTGATACTGTAATCACACCAGCTTTGGGAAGAAATTCTGGGGGTGGATTCTTCAGGTAAACATAAGCATCTGGGAATTAAAAAACAGAAGGAGGAGAAAAAGAGAAACACAGAAATTCATCAATCCACGTAAGAAATAAACATGGGACTAAAACTACAGATACCCAAAACTGAGAACAGTCCAAGAGTGGATTTTGTAATGCATTCCTTATTCTCACACACTCTGCAGCCTGTGTTAGAACAAACTAAGAATCACAGTCCTCAGAACACAGCAGCAGCAAAGTTATCAGTTTTTCTCCTTGGGTACTTCCTGCTTTGTAAAATCTTAGTCCTTGACAAAGGAAAAGGAAACATAGCTTTAAGTTTTGATTTTATTGTGAGTTAATAGAGATTAAATGAGACAACACAAATTTTGGAATCTTCCAATATATTGTTTGTAAGGAAAATAACTGTGACCTATAGCTTCTGATACTGAGCTTTGATGCAAATATTGCTTGTAATTTGTGCTAGAATTAAGAAACTGTTTTGATAATTAGGATAGGTTGTGCAACTTCCATCCTTGGAGACATTCCAGAACTGACTGGACACAGATATAAGCAACCTACTTTGTCCCTGCTTTAAGCAGATGAATGGACCAGATGATACAGGTTCATCTGCAGAGAGATCTACAGATCTCCAAAGATCCAGCTTCAATTATTTTGCACCACTTTGATTTTATGAATAAAGCTAAAAATCCAAGGAATGACAAACACAACTTAATTGGTCAATTCTCATTTAGAACAGAAACAACACTGCACAACAAATTGAGAGTGGTCCCACCTTTTTCCCTCCACACTTGTGGAAAGCATTCTACTGCCCTCTCCTCTTCCTGCAACTAGAATTTGTTGTTTCAACATTCTTTCTAAGTCACAAGGACAAAGAACAGAGATTTCTCAGTTCAGACATACATCACTTGCTTACCTTTTCCAAACTGGATTGAATCCCTTATCCCATTTTTAATAAAGACAAAAGCATCCTACAAAAATAAAGCCAAAGGAAAACAAAATTAATGTAAAACCTTCAGAGACATAAATGTTTTCACTACAAAACTACCTGGGTGATAAATATGGCTCAGATAATTAAGACAGAGAAATATTGTCTAACTGTAAAAAATCCAAACCAGATTTAAGGTCTTCTTGAAAGCCCCCTTTTTGACTATCATATTTATATTTTTACAACTTACATCTATTTTATTTTTACATCTCATTAATACAGTAAGATCACTTTCAGAATTTCAACTACTTCAGGGACAAAACTGTAGGGTAGCAAAACACCTGGACGCCAATTGCACAGCCTAAATTCAATTATAAAACACAATCTGCTCCTCCCTAGAGAGAATTGCACAGGAAAACTGACTTTGCCTTTTAGTTTGTGAAGGCAGTGCTCAGTTTCCCTAAAGATAACCAATCCTGATTTAGACTAGGATGTGGGGACTGGACTAGATGATCTCCCCCTTCAAACTGCTCAGTTTATTGAATTACAAGTTTTTCTTTATCTAGGAAAAAAACCCAAAACCTTCTACTCACCTACTATTAGCATCGTTGTGCTCAGATTGCTAAAGAAATCGAGTAAATACAAACTCTTCGGGAGATTAAGGAACCCTAAGGGCACCTTCAGCCAGGTGACTGAAGCCACCTACTTGCAGTAACAGAGTTCCTACCAGCAGAGGTCACTGCTACTCAAGCGCCGAAAGCCTCCCTGGGTTAAAGGCACGGCCAAGCTTGACGGAGATTCGTAGCTACACTACCGCAGTTAAGCGCCCACTGACAAAATCTTCACAGAAAAGGGAAGGATAAATTAACAGAAAAAGCAGGAAGATATGTTGATCTCTTTGCCTTTGTCAAATAAAAGGGTCTACTTTTTTTGAAAAAGAAGAATACAAGAGTAACATTTCCTATTAAGGACAGTCAGGGTGAAGTCTTTTTCCAGCACTTAAGAGAATGGTGACAGGCATCATGTTTTCTTCTTTGCCTACAACATTCAATGCAGGTCACTGGTTAGTATTAACCTGCTGGAAGAGTTACATTGGATGGGCTCAGTTTGTCTTTCCCAAGTACCTAATCAGATATTTTAACTTGCACTTTGGAAGCAGCTCTCTCAGTGCAGCATACCTGGAATTTCAGACTCCTAAATGCTAGCAAGTTCTGCCAGCAAGAATTTACCTACATAACTCATGCTGTAGAAGCTTAACCCAGAGACCTCTCTGAACCTGATGCTGTGAGTTGGCTGAGATCCAGTTCAACACTGACTTGTCTTGCTGCCTTTTGATTTGGAAAAGAGGGGGAACAACCAAGTTACCTGTTAGAAACACAGCACAGAAAAATGAAAGAAGGGCTCAGTTTTGCATCTTAAGCCACAGGCTGTGCTCACACAAGGCATGGCAGAAACACTCGAGGGTTAGCTCCATGCTTTAGTTGAGTGGTGTCAGGAATGGAGGGAACTCTGGATGCAGCTGTTTCTCACCTTGCACCACCCAAGGTAGCGCCCAGTTGTCTGCCTCACTGAAGAAAGTTGCTTCTGCAAGCGGCCAGGCTGCTCTTCCACGTACCTCGATTGCAGCGGTGGTGCACAGTAAATGGGAAGCTGGAAAGAGATGCACAGCTGTACTGAGGGAGATAGCTCTCTACACTGCTTAGTGTTTACACTGAACCATACTTTTCAAGGCCACTGACCCTTAGTGCTCCCATTACAGCAACCAAAACCTCCATATGGAAGCACTCTCTCTTAGACCCACAAGCGTACTTTACACGAGTGTGACTGCAGTTGAGTCCTTCAGAAATGAAAACTGAAAGCATTGCAGCAGTTCCAAGAAGCAGAATTACTGAGTATGATAAAAATACCTTTTATTCAGAAAAAATATGAGCAGAGATGTGCTGGAAGATGCACAAATGTATGACTGGAAATTGCACATTAGAAAAAGACCATTATTATCACTATTATACTCTCTTTTTCTGTCTTCAGTCTGGAAATGTAATAATGAAAATGAGATAAAACTTCAGTGACCTGCTATTGTAACACTGCATGTTTCATTTGTGCTATAGTGGCCAGTTATTTGAAAGGTAATTGTTATCATCACCCACTACTTAGCTCTGTATTTTATTCACTGGGCAATACAATTCCATGGAAAGAGATGGCATTCTGCAGATTCTTCCGCTATTCTTTTAAAGACTCACCAACAGCAAGATTCTCACCTGATGTGGCTTCACCAGCTGACCTTTGGATTCCTTCTCTGTTGCTGCATACACAGTAAAACATGCAAATGGCAGACTAGAAGAACGAGATGCCAACTTCACCACCTGGGACAGAGGGATGAAAAAAGGGAGTCTTAATGCAGTCACACACACACATATACACAAAAAAAATTACTGCTGAGTTGTGCTCGATCAAATGTGGGATCAAACAAATCACTTCTAGAGTCATGGAATCGTTTCTCTTTTGTTGGAAAAGACCTTTACAATCCTTGAGTCCAACCATTAAAACCTTTATAAAACAGTACACCTTTCAGAAACCACTTTGGTCTCAGACAAGATGTTCTCAGATTACAAGGGTGAAGAAAAACCTAGAGATGACCGACAGCAACACTTATGTCTAAAAGACCAGTTAGAGTTGTGTGTCCAGAGCCATGCTGCTGCTTATGTCACCCCCTAAGATAAATTAAGTTCTAATCTACTCAACAAACTCCAAGTCAGTGAATTGAAGCTCTTGTTTCAGCAAAACACATCTGAACTTTATGGACAGGAACTCTCCATAACAACAGACAAAACATCATCTCCTTTCCAGTTCAAGGAACAGTTCAACTACCACCTGTTTGGAACAACTTCCTCTTGACAAGAAACAAAAACTCAGAGCCAATAACTGCCATCAAGAATCACTGTCTCGACCTTTTGAATCATCTGTGCTGCAGTGTAAACTACAGATGTAGAGGTCTGGTCATGAGAGTTTCATGTCTAGAACTTTAAAACATGAAAACGTTAACATCAGAACATTAAAAAACCCAAGAGAGTGTATTACACAAGTACAGCTTCACCTGTAAGCAGCTGCCTGAAGGCTCCAGTCGGAGCTGGCACTGAGCATGCTGCCATACCATGTGTTTTAAAACTTGTCACAATGTTTAAAGCATCTGCAGCTTTGGTAGATTATAGTTTCTTCTGTATCTGTAAAGACTTTCCTGCTCTTCATCTGAAGCATGTTTGCAACTTCACAAAAACAAGCATGAAAACCATTCCCAGGATCTGCACAGGGGGGATTGGTGGCAGTGACCCTGCTTTATTTAGCAGGGGGACTGGACTAGATGATCTCCAGAGGGTACTTCCAGTCCCCACCAGGCTTGGATTCTGAGTGCCAAAAGAACAGAAAAGCAGGGGTAAAAACAACGTGATTTTGGGAAACACCTTACATCTCTAGTACAAATCTCTACTATATCATCATTGTTCTATCAGATTTCAACTGGGAACATCCTGCCAAAGGAGCAGGATTTATTCCATAGCGTTTAGGTGTGGTAACGAACGCACAGTGAACATTGAGAAAGGCAAAAGCACCACTCTGAACGAGCTCAGGTTCCTCAGACACCAATCACACGCAGGTTGAACACCATCACTTCTGAAGTACACTGTGTGATCATCACAGCAAAGCTTTCAGAACATGCAATCACAGCCAACCACAGAGCTGCAGGAGAACAAAGGAGGGCGCAGCTAGGAGCAGTGAACTGTTGTGAAGGAAGGGGTGAGCAGACAATGCCAGAGCTGAAAGATGTAGGGCAAAGCTCAAAATGATTCCTCAGCTGCATTTTTTCACAGGGGGGCTGAGGGGAGGAGGAGTTATGCAAGGTTTCTCTATATTCTCTTTATTAATACGAGGTGTTCCCAGTCTGCACACGCAGCCAAGGTGCCCCTTCTCTCCTTGGAGCACAACCCCTTCCTGTCAGCATCATTATTGCACCCTAGAAGCCTACTAGTGGCTACTGTTTATTCCATGCTTTTCTCCAAGACAGAACTGGCAGAACGATGTGCAGGGCTGAGCTCATCGGCTTCAACAAACACAATCCCATCTCCTTTTCTCTTCAGGCCAGGTTGGTATCATGACATTTTTCTGGAAGCTCCAAAACCCCACACCTCCAGCTCAGCTAGGCTGGCAGATCTCAGCTGGCAAAGCCATCTCTGCAAACACAACCATGTTGACCTGAATGCATTATCCTTTTAATTTGCATTAGTGAGACCCCACAATACCGTTGTTACACTTTACTTTGCAGTACAGCAGGTGTGAGGGGCACTGATACAGAACAGCTAAAGGCAGCCACTAGACAGAAGCTGGAGAGATGAAGACAGCACAAAGCAGAGACTGAGTGAAGCTGGCAGGTGGGGCAGGGACTCAACGGCAGGATCTTGTCATAGCTGCTGCCCATTTCCTCACCTAGGAGGGAGGTTTACACACACGTACCGTTGCAGGGGCAGACACCCTGCAAGTTAAGCCAACAACACACCTAAATTTGGAGTGGGGCTGAGAGTGGGACACCAAAACTCATGTTTCCAGAGAAATGTGTTGTTGCCATGTTGACCTAGCTATGCTGGCAAAAAGGTTAAAAATGAAAAAACAGTTCTCTGATGGATTCAGGGATTCAAAAACTGAAATAGTTCAACATTTGCTCTGCATGTTACTACCAGTTTTGGTTTTATCTGAATTCATCCTCTGCCATAAGCTCTATGAAGAAAATTACCCAACCCAGTTCCTAATGGCAACAGATCTAAACAGCTGCAGTTACAAAAGCCCTGAGCCCAGATGACATCTTCTGGAGATGAATTGTACATGAACATAGATACAAACATCACCAGAATTACAGACATTAGAAATTCCCATCCCTAATGCCCTGGATGGGTGTGGAAGGAAAGGTCAACAGTCACAGCAGGAAGACTTCCACTAACACCAGTGCCATGCTACTGACAGTGCCATCAGACTGCAACATGTACCAGGAGCAGGCTGATTTTTCCACAGGCATAAAAAGGACATTGGATATTGCAAAGCACTACACAGTGCAGACTAACAGATGTGGCACTATTTTTGATGAGAAGACTGAACGGCAATTATTCGCTTAAAAATTTTATTTTATGCTCTCTAGCAGAAAATTGTTACAGCTTTGCCTTTTAATAGCAGAGCTAGAGTAAAACTAATCAAAATATAACAATAAACCTGTCAACTGTACCTGGATAATTCTGCCTTTAAGTCTTTGCATTTCAAACAATCTACTTCAAAGTGTTGGAATCTTATCACAGATCAAAAATACAGATTCTATTAAAAAAGTTTAAAAGCTACTACAAAGAACTCACTATCCTCTACTCAAAAGATGCAGAATAGAAACCAAAGCATCATAAATCCATACATTTAACTTATGCTAATCTCTGAGACATTAGGTATTGCTTCTCACCCAAACTCTCAAATTCTGTGTGTGTGCTGGAGTACAAATAAGGAAACTCCCCCTGAAGGCAGGAACAAGGCTCACAATGGGAACAGGTAATCAAAACGGTCCACATACAAATCCCTGATGTGTATACATATATCACAAAATCACAGAATGCTCTGGGTTGGAAGGGACCTCCAAAGGTCATCCAGTCCAAGCCTCTCTGCAGTCAGCAGGAACATCCTCCACCAGATCAAACTGCTCAGGGCCCTGTCCAGCCTGATTTTGACTATTTCCAGGAATGGGGCCTCAACCATCTCCCTCTGTAACCTGTTGCAGTGTTCCACTACCCTCATGGTGCAGAACTTGTTCCTGACATCCAATCTAAATCTACTCTTCTCTAATTTCAAACCATTGCCCCTTATCCTGTCACTGCAGGCCTTTGCGACCAGTCCCTCTGTAGCCTTCTTGTAGTCCCCTTCATGTACTGGAAGGCTACTGTTAGGTCTCCCTGGAGCCTTCTCTTCTCCAGGCTCAACAACTCCAGCTCCCTCAGCCTGTCCTCGTGGCAGAGGGTCTCCAACATACACACATATATACAGATGTGTGTGTATATATATATGCCTTCCCTGTCACAAAAGCAGAATTGATAAGCAAGACTAAAATGAATTAGCAGATAGTAATTAGCTAATCTCAGTGGCAGGCTGTTACCTCAGCAGTTAGAAGCACAGGTTAATGTTTTTCTGCTAGCACTTAGATGACTTGAAGCAGAAAACTGTCTCAAATTCCTTCACTTTTCCCTGAGGTTGCATGAGAAGTGACAATTGTCAGAAATCTCTAGGCTAAATCCAGTATTTTAATTTGGATATGTATTTACTTATAAATCTCTAATGACAACTACAAAAAAACCCCACGTGAGTGGAACAAAGCATCCTTACACTTCAACTCCACTTACTGACTCCAGATTTGTCTTTCATCTCTGCCTGCCGAATGGCAACCCAGAGAGAGTGAAATCTTAAGATTAAAACTCCATTAATTTGTCATCCTAAGTAATAAAGCACACATAAAGTGAAGTCTCTTCACTGAAGGTAGTGCCATCATTCGCATTCACATAGCAACCGAGGCATACAACAAAGCCAACTGTGGGCTTTTTTCAGCTACTTGTCTCACAACAAGCTGTGGTAAAGTTTAACTCCCGTTCCTCTGGCTGTCCTCATTTACATCACCTTTTCCTTTGCAGATATATGTTTCAAATGCTTTGCAAAAATAAACATCGAGATTCATGTGAGGGCAACCTACGCATCGGTTTGACTTTGAAAACTGGGAACATGTCTAAATATTTTGAGACAGCCTAGCTCTTTACAGACACATTTTCCCCTGCTTAAAGGCACTGTATTATCTCTACAAGTAGAGATAATTTTGATACTCATGACCCTGTTAGTTTGTAGCAGCATTTTAGCACTCTCGTTTTAGTGATGGTGTAACAGCAGCACACTTTACAACGCTACTGTCAAACTAGTAGCTTGCATTTCAACTCCCGAGGAAGGAGCTGAAGGGTTTCAGAAGCTCTAAGTATGGGGAGCACAAAAAGGAGCACTTCTTTTACCCACCCTCTTGAAACTGCTCTTTCTATCCGGTTCTGCAGCGGAGAAAGCAACCCTGAGAGCTTTTACTTTCTTACTCCTCCATCTGAACCCTTGGTTACAGGCTGAAGGAATGTCCCCACTCCGAGAAATCACGACCTTCTAATCCTCCCATCATGTGAAGAGACATTGCGGAGCCAGCCGAGTTTCGGCACTGGGAAGGTCGGTGCAGTGCGACCACCGAGGCCTGGGGTAGCATCAGCCCAAGGACCTACTCGGCCTGGCAGGCCTGGCCGCTTCGCCTGCGGGCACCGCGCACTCCCTTGCGCTCCTCTGACCGGAGATAGCCTTGCGACTCGCCTGCTGAGGCTGCCTCTGGGCCGCGCAGCCCCGCCGGCCAAAGAGGCTCCCCCCGCTTCCTCGGCCGGCGGGTCCCAGCTGGGCGCCCGGCCCGGCTCTGAGGGCAGGCGAGCGTGCGGGCAGGCCGCGCGGTGCGGGCAGCTCCCGAGCTGCCAGGCAGCCAGCAGGGCCCACGCAGGGTAGCGTCCCGCGGCCGCCAGGGCCGTGGGTGGCTGTGAGCGGGAGGGGGAGCCCCCGACCCGGGGAGCCGCGGCAGCACCGCCCTCCCCCACGCAAGGCGGCACTCACCTTGGCCGCCATGTTAGCGACGCCCCCGCGGCCTACGGCGAGCGGCGAGGGCCCAGCGCTCGGCGGGGGCGGGGCTCCGGGCGCCAGGCTGGGCCGCGCTGTGTGGCCGGCGGGAGCCGGGGCTCGCGGCGGTCACTGAGCTGTCCGCTCATGAGCTGACATCTCCCTGGTGCTGCATTTGTGTTGCCTTCTAGCTCCTGGAAAACCTCCTCCCCCCAGCGCTTACCTCAGAATACACAAATTACAAACTCTATGTCGACGAGAAAAGCGCAAATCCCAACTGCTGCCACTTTAAAACGCAGACCAGAGACAAACCCAAGCAAGCTGCGTTCGCTTTTATCAAGGAGGTGACCAAAACGATGTTCTGAGAGGCATTTGTGTTAAGCAGCCACAGCTTGAGCTGCTGGAGCGGCACGGGAGGTATGGTCAGGCCAACCTGGCAGTCAGCTCTGCGTCTGCCCAGTTCTGACCCAGAGCTGCTGGACTCTGGTTGCTCTGAGTTCAGGTGCTAGAGAACACACACACAGAAAAGCACAACATTTAAGTGCAGATAATTCGTTTATTGAAGTCCAAATTTACAACCGAAGTTTACAACTTTTTTATCTTTTTATTTTTTTCCCCCAAAACAAAAGCTTTGTTTGAATTTAGGAAGAATAAATGTTCTTTTTTAATAATGTACAGACTATATCTCTTAAATAAGTTAATATCTTTGAAAAAAGAGCAATATGTTCCTTTTTTAATGTTGCAGTGCAACTTACAACTTACACGTCTGTGCAATGTACCATGAGGTATATGCCCAGTGAGCAACACACAGTGAAGTTTTCCATTCATAAATTTTCGTTGTAGACACACAAAAAGTTACCAAGTTAATCTGTGATAGAAAAAACGCAGCCGGGTAGGGTAACTCACACAGAACTCATCCGGAGAGACGGGGAAAAGAAACCTAACGCCCACTGCCTATAGAAACTATTGGATCGTCTCCCAGCATAGACAAGTATAAAATTAAAAATACTGCTGTGAAACTGAAGAAATATTGTGTTATCCAGGGGTTGAAACCTAGTTTGACCTGTATGAGTCTAGAGCAGTTTGTTTTCTCTCTCTGTAGCATCCATGAGCTGAGGGACTTTACTACGGTACCAGGAGAGCATCTGCTCAGAAAAGCTCTTAAGCGAGATGGAGGTTATAGAAAAGTTGCAGAGTGCTCCAGCTGTGACATAGCTCAGACATTCTCCCCGCCACAGGCAGGGGCTTTACCTTTGCCTCTCAGTTCATCTCACAGCTGATTAGAAAAAGAAGGCTGAACCATGGAAGATTACTGGCGTTCGAAGCTTTGCCGCTTCAAGCTTCTCGAGATGGCTCTAACCCCCTTATTTTTCATAATGACAGAAGACATGTATTTACTTCAGAAAGAACCAACCACGACATAACTTGGTGATAAATAACAGTTCTGCCTCTAATACCTATATACACACTGCTTGTAAACAAAAAATGCCCACAGGTCATGGAGTCTCCATGATTTTATACAAGGCGCTATAGATTTCGTTTGTCGTTGTTATCGAAAACAGTCCTAGTGAAAGTTTGGTTTCTCACCTCCTATTGCTACAGAAACGGTAAGAATGTTTATATTTACAAAGAAACGAGGACCATGGAGACCCCAGAGCGTTATTTGCTAAAGGTTTGAAGTCAGTGGGGTTTCAAACTACGCGTTGTCAGCACGGTCAGATGTAATTAACAGTGCAGGTTGAACACCAGCAGTACCATACTCTAGTGCTTTGGTATTTCAACCCCTGAATATACAAAGACATTACTACAGCCTACTTCACAGTTTAATGCAAGTAAAGTGCAAGCCATAGTACAAGGGTGTCATACATTTCCATACATGTAAGCATTATCTAAAAAAGGCTCTCTATACAAGTTTTTATTAGCTACTTTAGTAAACTAGACAGAAGTCACCTATGGCCCAGCAATAAATGGTCTTACAAGGATATCTGTAATACAGTATGTGTCAAATGTAAAAAGTTTTGTTAATACTAGTGCATTTCTTTTCTATCCTAACCTGTTTCCTTTCCAGATCTTTAAGCTGAAATCCTTGTTTCTTAGTAAAACAGAAGTCTTAACTGGTAGCAGGGTCTTACTGGTATCTTGGCCAGTGAACACAATTCGTCAAGACAGATTTGTTTGGTGGTTGCTAGTGACAAAAATGCAGTAGAGTCAGTACATATAATGTGGGGTCCTCCTTTAGTCTGCAGCATTCAGAACAATGCATCTTCAGCCAGTAAAAAGATCTGTGTTGATACTCTCACTGGTGCCTGAGAATGAGGAATACTCCAGAAATGTAAGGACAGAAGCTGGGCCTAGCTGGTCAAGCAACAGTTTATTGATGGGTTTTGTCAGTCTACAGCACTGCTTTCCTTCAAACACTGCTCTGACACTGGCTGAATGCTTCCAGCAAAGGCCCTAATTGTTGCTTTTAACATTCGTGTGTGTCTGATAGAAATAAACTGCCTGGCCTGCTTTAAGGGTGGATGTGCTTCCTTTCCTGAAGATAATGACAGGCAGTATCTGTCTGAATTTTTAAATTGCTTTTATTAAGAGGAGGTCCCAGTAATATATCAGCCCTCTCAAAACCTGATAAAAGCTTAAAGGATGTTATCTATAATACTCCTGGGTGTGGAAGTGTGGTATAAAGCCATGAGCTTTGAAGGAATGCTGCTGCTTCTGTTGTCAAGAGCAGAGCTGCTGCCTACACAGTGGATGGAACTATCAGCAGTACAACATTTTGCTTGTATGTCACGGGGTAAAGGAAATGATTTCTGAACCCACCTAAGAAAATAGGGTTTACCACTTCCTGTTCAAATAACAATGCAGTTTCCATTCATTGTTTGGTTTTCAGTGGCAAGCCCTGGTTTGGCTGGGATAAGAGGAGATGGGGAACAAACGCCACAGCAGCCTGTCTGAAAGAGCGACTCGGACCCTTGGCTTGGTTGAGGGAAACATTCTAGAAGAAAAAGAACTTTTTACTACTTCATGTAAATTATACAGCTAGTACTGCTTCCTCAGTATTTCCTGTTACTACCCATTTTTAGTACTAGTGGTGAATAAACATCAGTTGGCAGCAGGGAAAATGGAGTGTTGTCTCTAAGGAGACTTTAAGCTCTGTGGTGAAAGGTGTGTGAAAAATCTACAAAGCTACATGCCAAGGAAAAAGGCATTGCTGTAATCTGTGCTCTTTTGTCCTCCCTAGAAAAGCAGAGTTTCTGTTGTGAAAACTGAGGAGGAATTAAAAGGGTCACCAGGATGCAAACGGCCTCCAGATATATCATCTTGGTCCTAAGTACCACTAGTTCTTTGCAGAAAAGAATGCTTTTATTAGCCTGTAAGACGTTTAAGACTATGTGATGAAGGAATATAGCCAATAAGGTGTGTGATAGGCTTGGGCCTGTTTTGTATGACTTGAGATAAAGACAGATACAAAAATTTTCTTCCTTCTCAGATTAATGTTGTTAATTCCTACCAGATTCTTACCTTTTCTTACAGAAGCCCTATTAATATTAACAGTGAAATCTTCTAAAGGTCAGCAGTAGAATTCTGCAATTTTTGATGAGGCTGAGCACTTCCCAGTGCCTCTCTAGAGTACCTTCAAAGATACGTTTACTATCCTGCAGAGCACCTCGGGTCAGAGAGTGGGTATTTTAGCCTGGAAGGCTGTAACTGCTGAAGAGAGGAAGAATAAGGTGGAGTGGCCATTGTACATCTAGCATTTCTCTGCAACACTCACTTCTTTTTCCCTGGAAGAAAAAAAAAACATTGGTGTGCCACATTCTAGCTTAAAAGACAGCAGTCTAGATCTGAATGTTAACTGATCAGACTCAGAATTCTCTGTGTTGAAAAGCTGGAAAGTCTCATCCTCCAAAATCTTTCAGTAGCAATTGATCTGTCTTTGCTTACAGTGCTAAAGCAGCTCCAAAAGTGCTTGTGATGGGTTTGGGAATGTGGAGCTGTATCAGGAGCTGGTGAAACAGCAGAGTGGCTTTTGCCAGTGGAGCAGAGCCAGCTCCTGCATTCTGGAGGGCAGGGAGCCCCTGCACAATCCAAGGCAGGCTGGTTCACGAGAGGGCAAAAGTAATCCCACCTGTGCTGGCACAAAGTGTGGGCCCAGGGGTTCTGCACTGTTTGTATTAAAGAATGCGGCCTTGCAGCCTACTGAGAACCTCCTCTTCCTCTGATTTCCGCTCATATCAATTAGAATAAGCTCAGGAAAGTTCTCACTCAAATTAATGAAACCCAGAAAAAGGTCTCAGTTTTCTCAGGCACTGCTGCTGAGAGCTACTAAGGCAGCTGTCAAAGATCTGAGATTTCACTGAATACAGAAAAGTATCAAAGAAATGAGAGGAACCAGCAGCTCAGGGGGAGCCTTAAATCAGCCATAATGAAAATTAGCCAGCAACCAGATGACTGAGCTTGTGTCATCACACAGAAATTCTGCTGGCTGAGGGACATTTTACCTGCAGGAATTCTGAGTGATGAAAAAAGCTCTAACGAGATCCAGATAAATAAACTACAGCCAAACAATCTCTTTGTGTAGTTGTGCAAGTTATGCAAGTTGTATCTAAGCATGCTGTAAGTTAATAAATGTGTTGTACTGCTGCTGTTTATTTCCCTTGATGAACTCAACAGCAAAGAATTATTTTTTTCTCATCCAAAGTGTCTGACCAAAACTACCCTAACAATTTCAGCTGCATTGTACAGCGTGGCAAGTACCTTCCAGTCCAGGAGAATTTGATGTATTTTAATAGAGAAGCAGACTTGGGTGCATGGATTCTTAATTGCAGTATCTCTATTGCACTTTGCATTCCACTTATTTCAATGATCATGAAAGTTGGACCTACATCCAGAAAGCAGAATCTCACTGGGGGCTGCAGGGTGGAGTTAGTATGCATGCAAAAATATGACAAAGTTCATGTGAAATGGCTTTCAAATGCCAGCTGATGCCTGTGAAAGAACAGTCTTCGTACTGCTTAATTTAACAATTAGCTTTTGTTTGCTCTGAGGCATAAGTGATGCCAGACAAATCTTTCAGACTTTTCTCCCAGCTAATCTCAACCTCATTATAGCAAATTTCTCCAGTGTATCTCCCTTCACCTTATGAATCTCTTGGATAATTTATCTTGACTATTCAATGCAAATCAGATTCGACGAGAATTGCTCTCTAAGAGTGGAATACAGGCTCATGGCTCCAGGAATTTCAGAAGAGATGAACTCATGACACTGAAAGATTTAAAGATAAGCTGAGCAAAAGTATGATCACTCAACTTTTTATCTCATCCACTCATATTTCAGAGGTTCTTTTAATTATTTTTTTAACTTTCAGAAATGAAAATTGAGATTGTCTGTTTTCCTTATTATTTGTGAGGCCTAAGACATAAATCTTCCTAATGATGTTTGTCACTTCCAGCTGTATCTGTAAGTGGCGCTTTAGAAGAGAAGTAGCTTGGTTCATTATGAAAGCACAAACCATGCTTTGGGTCTGAAACAAAACCCATGTTTAAATGTCTTTAAGAATATAGAAAGTTCAATCCATTTAACTGATGCTGTGACCATCTATCACTGCTTGCACCTAGACTATGAAAGTGGTTTCTGAATGGCTTCTGTAACGCACCCCATTGCTTGCTTCACTGTCTAATATTTCTCCTAGGTTATACGAAGGACAGTATTTTAAAATGGTGAAATGTATAACCTTTAGAGCTTTGATTTGAAAAAAAGCCAGGCTCATGGGGGAAGCAGTCTGTCCACAAAGGACTCTGCCCCATGGAAAGGACTCATGCTGAAGCAGTTCTTGAAGAACCGCAGCCCATGGGAGAGACCCCATGCTGAGGGTGGGGAACAGTATGAGCAAGGAGCAGCAGAGAAGTGTTGTGATCTAAATTCAACCTCTGTCCTCCCTGTGCCACTGAGCAGGGAATGAGGTAGAAAGCTGGGAATGAAAGAAGAAATTGAGCCTGGGAAGAAGGAAGAAGTTGTGGGAAGGATGTGTTTAGCTTTGTCTTTGTTTCTGATTACACAGCTGTGTTTTTAATTGACAGTAATTTGAATTAGTTTTCCCCAAGCCCAGTCTGATTTACACAGCATGGTCACAGGTAAGCAATCTCCCTGTCCTTAACTTCACCCACAAGCTTTTCCATTATGCTTTCTCCCTTCCTGTTGAGCAGGGAGTATGAGTGCATCTTGGAGGGCAGCTGGCAGCCACCTAGGGTCAGCTGCTTTGTGGCCTCTGAGCTGAACAAACAGGATACTTTCACCCAGCTCTGGCTTTGTGACTATTTCTCTGCCTGGATACTAGGGTCTCATTGAGATAACAGTCTTTCCTACATGATATAGAACTGTATGAACTGTACAGTTCTTCTCTTTGAAAGATGAGGAAGTTTATCTTGGGAAAAAATGATCAGTGAGTATCTGTCTTGAAGCGAAATGACATCATCTGTCTTTGCATCCCCTTTTTTCTGCCTTCTAGAAATGTTCTAGCCAGCCTAGTCAGAGAGAATTGCGAATGGATGTTTGAATTTTACATTGGGTGCCATTCAGAGCGATCTCTCCTTTTTCCCCCCAAGAATGTGAGTATTTTTCTCCCACACCTGGTTCTTAGAAATCACTCTCATCCAGGCAAGGAAGTGAAATAGACTGTGTGATTCGTGTGTCTCCCAAACCTATCTATACAGCTTGGTTTTCAAATGAAGCATTGACTAACTTCAGCCACTTGCTGATGTACTACTAACAGTTAAAAATTATTGCCAGACATTACGTCATCTTGAATAATTCACTCAGCTCTAGATGTCAGTCTAGTACAGAATTTAATTGACTAGTTCAGGATTTCATTCAACTCCATTCTCATCCTTGAAGCATCAGAGCGGTTGTGAAGGTTGTGACTCACAGTCACGTGTCACTTAAATTCACAGTGAAGAAACCATGAAAACCTGCCATGGGTAGCATATCCAGTGCAGATGTTTTTTCCTTTCACCATGAAATACTCAAAATTATATTAAAATCAGTTTAAGTTGCAGCATTGTTCTGCTCATGCCTGAAGCCCTGTGCCGTACCTGCTCACTTCTCTCCGTCCCCCATGGAGGCAGGCACAGTCTGTTACAAACACAGTACCTACATGGCGTGTACAGTATGCCCATAGGGCCAGAGTGGGGTCTATTTGCTAGATGTACAGTGTACATTTTAAGGCACACTATAGGGATTGAGTTTACATTTTGATAACTCTGTCCTTGTATTTGCAAAGATGATGACTACCTGGAAATATTGCAAAAGTAAAGGTTCCTTGCTAAGGGTGGCCAACTGATTTGTTTTCTCCCTTGCTCAAGAAAAGATGTGTGGAAATGTGAACTTTAGGGCATTTTCAAAGTAAATGTCAACTACCACCTTCCATTTTATATACATAGATACGTCTTGGTGTATATCTGAATATATAAAACGGTTGTAGGAGCTCATACTATAAGCTTAGTTTTATTACAGTACTTTAAATATACTGGTTTTGATCTTCAGTTACACTTCTGCACTGGTTCTTTCTATGCAGAGCTTGATACGGACATCGATTGAGAACAGCAAAATAAAAAACTTCATGAAGAATATTATTGTCTTATCATGCAATGTATGAGGCATCCTGTGGCACTATTCTCTTACCCAATTTATTTACAGTACTGCTGAGCATGTCACCAATAAATATTACAGTGTTTGTCTTACTCTGTTTTTCAGGGCACCCAGCAATGAGTCAGGAGCCAGGCCCTGTCACACGTGAGTTTCAATGAAGGAGTGTGTGTGTGTCAGCATTGGTGCTGAGCTTGCGAGTTCAGAGGCTCCGTTCTGAGATTTCACAGCAGCACTGTACTCACAAATGTCCAGGAAAAACTCATAGTTCTTTACTTTCCAATCTTTAAACTTCTTTGATGTTAAGTTGGGGTCGTCCAGAAGGCTGTTGATAACTGTGAGGTCCCCTTCCTTGGCCTATCAAATTCCAGAAAGACACAGCACACGTCAAAAGGACATTTATGCCACATTTTCCATTCCAGCACTGCATTTTTTTTTTTATTTCATTTGAAAGTGCTGGAGAAACTACTATGGACACTTGAATCATTTAGCTATGTTCAGGAACTACTACAACCAAAAGTGTCTGACAGTTCAGTCCTGGGCTCTTGCTACATCATGGCTATAGAGAGTGCCAAATAATGAATTTTCTTTCTCCTTAAGCTGAAACATGTTTGCTTTCAGTGGTTTTGAGAGCTTAATTCTAAAGCATTAACAGATGATACTTCTGCTAGTTTATATTGTTTAGATACAAAATTAACGATGAAGCCTTACTTTTAAAGTGCTCTTGAGAACTCTGATGTGGTGCAGCTTCTCATTGATCACTGGATCATTGCATCGCTTTACAAAAGACTTGCGGAACTCCTGCTTGGTGGAAGGACGCTGCTCTCCGAAGGCTGACAGGCTAGCCTGTTCCAGGGATTTGTACAGCTCTTGTAGGCCATCTGTATTTTCTCCAAGTTCTTTTGTGTTTTCTGAAAGAAAATAAAGAAACCTGACAACAAGTCCAATCATTCGAGTGGAGCCCGTAAAACCAGCAAGCAGTCCTGCAGATTCCTGTCTAAAGTAACCCTGTGACATGACCTCCCAATGTTTTGAGAAATATTTTGATCAGCCCCAGAGCTACACCCCCAGCACTACATTCAAGCATTTCAGGTACAAACTCCTGCATAGCAACTGATGAATCTGCAAACATAAATGAGTTTGACTGCAAAAAACCTGGCTGAGAATAATGGCAGCATTGCTCTGGCTTTCAATGGCAGTGGAGAGGATCAGAACACCTTCAAAAGCTCACCTTCTGCACAGAAACTATTATGCCTTCTAATAGGAACTTTCTCTTCTAGCTTGTCATCTGTTCCTTCTATGGACTTTACACATCCCTTACCCCTGACATCTCTGTTTCGGGGAAGGCTTTGACTGCGTTGCTTTTGCGGCCTGCTGTGAGAGCTGTGTCCCCTTTGACACTCCACCAAAGGGAAAGGGCCATCCTGCTCATAGTTGTGGCGCCTTTGTACTGGCAGCGTGGCTTGTCTGCGCTTCTCTGGCGACATTGCAGGCCGGCCACTCGTGTACTCTGCCTCGGGAGGCACAGTCTGCAGGAAATGGAGCCCTGAACTGGTCAGTGGAGTCTCTATCAGGTCCTGCCAGGAGCGTCTTTCTCGGTAGGGAGGTCTGCAGCCCGAGGAGTGTGTGCTGCCTGCTGCGTCCGGGCGAGAGTCCTCCGCCGAAGAGTGGGAGTAGGTTGATTCGCTTGAAAAGTGTCGGCCATGATTGGCTTCAGGGAATGGGCTTGAAGAATTCACCTGGAGAGATACAAAGCATCTGACTGTAAGACACCGTTTGAACAGAGCCGAGCGAATGACCATAGCGTGGAGCATCGTGTGGGATACGCCAATAAAACGGACTGGTGTGTGTTCTGATGGGTCAGAACAGAAGCCTCTGTGAACAGAACAGAATTAGCAGTGAGAGCTTTAATGTGAGGGCTGTGTTTTAACCACTCCCTATTCTTGTTTTGCGCATTCTCTGCCCATGAGAAGCTCCTGCTGGAAGGAAGTGCATAATACTGGTACAGGGTTCCTGAAGACCTGTCCAGTTGACACTCAAGTCCAGCAGTGTGCTGTGAAGACATAGACATGAAAGTCCTCAAAAGAAACTCTGATAGGATTTGCTTCCTGTTTCTTTTTTTTAGGAGATAAGTATCCAGCCAAACATAAAAAAAAACACAACCTGCAGCACCCAGGAAAATTTTTGAATTTTAGTGGACTGACGAACCTCCCATATTATTCTGATTAATTCTTCTGCATTTGTGTGCAATTTAAGTTCAAAAACAGAAAGGCAAAAAAATGGAAAAACAGAAAGGGAGGGGCTTAACCTGTGTCTCAGTTGATAAAACAGCATCACATGGGTGAAAATCAGTCTGAGCTTCACCCATGTGATGCTGTTGTCTCAGTCACTCTGTGGTTCTGGCTGTGTGAGGATCGTGTCATTCACGCTGGAGAAAAATCTGAAAGAAAAATAGAGATCAGTCCTATCTGTGCTTAGAAACAGTGAATCATTATCACAGCCTATGTGCCCTGTCACACAAATGTTCCTCTTCACTGCTAGAGCCTCTTCATACACAAAATGTTGGGGTTTTTTTTCCCCTCAGTTATCAAACCCTGTCTGCACACAGTATATTAGAAGTACTTTTACCAGCTATTTAACATCTTATGACACTAACAGAAGATCCTGTTGCTACTATGGTACTGTGCACAATGGTTCATGCTCTAAAAATGCCCTTCTCTCTAAAGATCTGTTCTTTAAATAAAGTGTTTGTACTAAAAACATGTTTATTGCATGAATGCGACCTGGTCTTCACCTCTAGCATCCAGCATCCAATACTCATACTTGGAAACCAGCCTCAGTTAACACAAACTATCTCATCCACCCCATTCTTCTCATAGTCTGAAGTCAACATTAGAATATTCTGTTTGTACTATTAGGTGTAGTCTCCCAAATCCTACACAAAATGTCATTGTATTGGTGACAAATCTATGTAAGGAGCCACTTACCTCTGCTTCCTCTGTAACTGACTTGTTATGGAAACATTCAGGCCTTAGCTCACTAGGCGCAGCAGTAATATCATTTTTGCAGTGAGATCTGCCTTTGTTCTGCCATTGTGGTAATTAAATATTCCAAACCAAGGAAAATGCAACTCAAGGCACACAGGGTTTTTTTTGGTGGCTTACTGCCAAATGCAATATTTGTAACTCACTGAGGGTGTTCGATGGTAGGTGTCACAAAGTGTTGAGGAGCCTTCCTGCTTCAGGGTTAAAGAGCCCTCGATGTCATCCTGGTCGCTTTCACTCCAGTAATCTGCTAACAAAGCATTTTGGGTTTCACTCACATGGCACAAGAAAGTGGGTCTCACATTTTAAAAGCAGCATTAACATGCCAGGGTAGACATTTCCTAGTCACCTCGGTGGCTTGGCATTCACTAAGAAGCAGAGTTGTGAAAATGTCTGTCACTAAAGCTACACACATCTATAGAAGAACCTGCAAATGTTTTGGGAGAGCATTACAGAAAGCAGGTTAGGCACCTAACTCCCACTGTATGTGAAAACCAGCTGCTGGTCACTGACTGCTGAAGAGAAGCTTCCTTCTAGATGCCAAAGTAGGGCTGAGCATCAACCCTTCCTCTAATTATGTTATGTAACAGGTTCCGCCAGGGGGGATGGTGAAAAAAACAAGGCTGGCGCCTGAGCATGGTTCAACAGGACATAGTGACCTGTGCTCGTGATGGCTTCACTTACTCTGGGGTGAGGAGCATCCCCAGTGGCTGTGATCTGGGAGACCACACCTCACCCTGAACCTCATGTTCTCTTCATCTCTTGCTTCAAATATTTCTTAAAATTATTACTCAGGGTCTCATTTGCTTGGGGGGGTCACACCAATAAGTAGAGTTCTTCAAGGATGTGGATTCTCGTGGGAAATGATATTTAAAAGTTCTGGCACTTATGTTACTAAAAAGTGAATTATGACATCTCCAGCTTTGTTCAAATAACGACCAGATAAGTACTTGCTGCTGTCTTCTCCTAGTTATAAACTCTGAAATGTTACCTTCATCTGGATGAACATCCTTGTCATCAGGTGTGTAACCAATTGCTGCCAGACCCAAACGGTTCATCCATCTAATAGAACAACAGAAAATGAGGAAGAGAGATACTTAAGGAACGCCCAGTGCAAATCTGTGGGCACAGACATGTTTGGAAAAGTCAGAGACAATGCTCAATCCAAAAGCTGAACACTGTTCAGGCTGTTAAAAAGATGCTTGATCTGTGTTCAGAGGTTAACAAGTTTAAGTGCAGGATGTCTCAGATGTACTTCTGGATTTCTGTTTGCATCTGCAAACTAGGATGGTTGCCTAGCGGATTATCAGACTGTATTTTATCCCTTTTATTTCTTCTTGCATTTTATTTTGTTGCTTAGAAAATTGCCAAATCGTGACATCAGTCTTCTGTACTTCAATGTGAATAGTTACCAATATGCTAACTTTAGCAATGAATAAATGAAGTTGTTAGATAGTCTGTGTAGAGCAGAGGATGTCCAGCTCTGTCTCCACCTTAAGCAGGACCAAATCCTCTCTAAGCTGCATCTGCAAACGATTTTTGTGCAGAATGATTTCCAGAGACATTGAGTCAAATAGCAAATTGCACTTATTCCAATTGCCACAGCTATTGATTTCAACAACTTGCCTGAGTTGCCAAAGTACTACAAAACAGAACGATGATAACAATTGTACGCAAACCTGTGTCAGGAACTAAGTTGTATTAAATGTGTATAATCAAGAAGCTAAACCTGACTGTGACAGTTTCTCACTGGTTATTTGCTAGTCTAGATTCATGGTGTTACGAACGTTTAGGCTTTTTGAGCTGTGATAGAAACTTTATTTTCCTTTTTTTTCTTTTTAACACAGGATCTTATGTTTCTAAAACAAGACTAGGCAAATTGGAAGAACACCAATATTTGCATTTCAGATTGGATGGGCTGATTTCTTTCTTTGTCCCTAAATTAACTAATTTGATCAAGAATAAGACTCTTCGCTTCATTAGTAAAATATTACAGTTTCTTTTGGGGAAAATATCTCCAGAGACTTCTTTGTGTAAGATTACTGGATCTTTATACAAAATATAACTGCAAGACAGGAAAAAAGTAATAGATCAGCCTCCAAGATCAGCATCTGCAGCTGACCCATCCCCAGGGCAGTTCAGCAGAGCAGCACTGCTAGGCAGATGAGGTCTCTTTTCTCCTGGATGTGTGACACTACGCTGGGTGATCCTGCTCTGACGGGAGGGTTGGACTGGATGATCTTTAGAGGTCCCTTCCAACCCCTTGCATTCTGTGTGAAATGACCACAAGCTGCACCAGGGGAGGTTTAGGTTGAATGTTAGGAAAAAATTCTTCCCTGCAAGAGTGGTCAGGCATTGGAACAGGCTACCCAGGGGGGTGCTGGAGTCACCATCCCTGGAGGGATTCAAGAAACATGTGGGAATGACACTTCAGGACAGGGTTTAATGTCCATGGTGCTCTTAGGTTGATGGTTGGACTCAATGATCCCAGGTATCTTTTCCAATCCAAATTATTCTATGCGTCTATGACACCATGGAGAGAGGAAAGTAACTTCTTAATGCTCAGCAAATGGAAACTCAAGAACCAGCTTCTTTTCTTTCATCAACAAGGAAATATAAGTGAAGGAAAAAGCCCTGTGAATAGACATCAGTATAGACTGGGATACATTCGTAAGGATTCCTTTACTCAGTGACTAAATTATTGATTGTCACATAAGTGCTTTCTAGAAGCAGCTCTTCTATTAATGCCGCAACAAAAAAAAAAAAAAAAAAGGTTAATAATTATGTTCTTGGTTAATGAATCACATAATGACAAAATCATCTTTCAAAGACTTGGGGAAAGCCATTAATGAACAACAGATACTCCATCATAAGGACAAGGGCTTTGCAGATTCAAACAAGGAAACTGTTCAGTGTCATCCTTTCCTGCTTGTTGTAGGACAGGGAAAAGCTTCTAAGGACATGTGTGGCAGGTGGTATGGTCTAAGAGCATGGTATGTGGAAGATGGCTCACACAGCAAGGAGGCAGAGAATGAGGAGTGAGGTCTCCACTAAAAATAGCCCAGAGTGCAGCAGGTATTGATCTGGTCTAGGCAGTGCTCTGCAGTCACTCAGAGCACTGATCTCAATCTGTGATATTGGATCTAACACTGACTCATTGCATGGCCTTCAGCAAATCGTTCTACATATCTTATGACGTTCATAAGCATCCGAAGGGGACAACAACATTTACTTCTTACTCACAGGGAATTGTTACAGGGTTTAATTTACTTGCAAAACTATGAAAATATAAAGAATTGCACAATAAGATTGCTTTGCCTTTCGGTATTAAACCAGAAGTGAGCAAATTGGAAATAAAAATGGAAATGATGATTAGTTTCTACAAGAATCAGCTGCAGGGTTAGGACAGCTTACAGAGACTTGTATCAGCATGTCAATAACTCATCTTTATCATGAAGGAAGTAAATTTCAAGTGGCTTAGCAGGTTTACAGAAAAGCTTCTCTGCAGTGCTCACCAGCATAATTTCATTCAACAACCACCATGCTGATCGCTTGACATTTGCTTCCCTTGAAAGGCACATTCTTTACTGCAGCACTGAAACACCATCATGCCCATGCTTATTACTAAGCATTTGTATTAATTATTTTTCAACAGTTGTCCCTGAATTTCTAAACCCATTAACACTGGAGCAAAATAGTTGTAAGTCATACTTTACCATATGCCTTTGGCAATTAAGCAGAATGTCTCAGCGACTGCAACTCAGGTTCTGCTTAAGCACCAATGATAAATTGGGACTCATCACTGTTCTCAAAGATAAACCAGATTTGTCTGTTCTGGTGGTCAGTGCATGGAAATTCAAATTGTCTTAAATGTCTTGCTAAATTTAGCTTGTTGCTCCTTGTTAATTTGAGGGTTTCAGAGCTTGGAAGCACATGCAGATGGTGATCCAGCTTTGGCAGGGGAGTTGAACTCAATGATCTCCAGAGCTCTTCCAACCCCTACCATTCTATGAAGTGTTAATGTATAAGCTTCAGGAGAACACAGATGCTCTTACCACACACAGGGTACCAGCTTTACTCATATCACCTCCATGTCCAAATCTGGCATTAGCAGAGGTACTCTTCCTTCCCTAAGGCTGCTCAGATGCTTCACTTCCAAAAGGCAACAAGATCCCCAGTACTTTCTTACCCTATTTACCACAATCTAGAGCTACTCCTTTTGTCAAGACAAGAAAAAGGGTTATCTGATGATGCTCACTGGCTTATAATGATAAAATCTTTTCTGATAAAAGAAAAAGAATCTGAATTTTAGGTTTTGTGTCTTTTAAAAAGGCACGGGTGAATGTTTTTGAGGTTAATCAGGAGTTATACAAGTGCTGAGATTACAGATCCTTTTCTTACAGTGAACATATTTTTTTCTTCCCAAGGAAATGCAAACTCAGTTCAAAGAAACGCTGTGTAAACTTGATGAATTTGCTTGATGAGCAAACCACTTTCATTTTAAGAAAACAGGCAGTCAAAGCTATAAAAAGTTCTCAGTGGAAAGCTTGGAACCGAAGCCATTTGGTTCTGAACTCTGCAATGAATGCCTTGTAGGCAACTGTCAGGTTTCAGGAAGCCAATGTGTCAGAACTGGGCTCTTAGGGGTAGATGACTTCATGTTTAATTGAGGGTCATGCAGTGCAGAGACTACATGTTACACCTGACGAGTAGCTAGAGTGAAAAAGACCCCAGGAAACCATTTCTCTAATTTGGTTTCAATAGCTGTACCCCTAATAGCTCTTTGAATTCCACATGATCACAAAAAGACGTGAGCTGTTCTGGCAGGTACATATACAGCAATCTTACAGGCACACCTCCATTTGTCTTGGCCCCCCAAGGCAGAAAGTTGGACTCTTCTTGCCCCCAAAACTCAGCCTTTTTTCATTGATAATTTCAATGACTCTTTTCCTTTGGTAATTAATAAACACCACACTGCACCAAGTTTGGGTCTAGGCCACACTGTGAGCCACAGGGATTGCATTCTAGATAGAAATCAGCTGTGGTGATGTGAAGCTCTGCTGAATGTCTCAAGGATACTTTGCTACAACAATTTACCTGCAGAACTGTACAACATCTCCATCTATCTTACTGAGCTACACTGTAATAGCTTACAAGGGACCAAGAAGTGTATTAATTATTTTTCATTGCCTGTGCCTTAGCAAAGCAGATGCAGGGAGAGGTAAGCCTCAAGTCAAGTCATCTAAATACACAAGGAAGTTTGTCTCAATGGTTTACATTTTAAACAAATTAGACTTGGCTTTAATTAATTCTGCAAAGTACAAACAGGCACTGTTGCCATTGCTTTGGGATAAAATAGAGCTGTGTTGGAGGAACTTAAGTTAAATTTACTGAGATAATTCTGGTTAGTACCAGAGGATTACAGCCCAAGGCCTCTTCTGAGTGTCTGATTCTACCCCCAGGCCTGGAAAGCAATGAGTACAAAGGCACTGAGGGCAGTGATGAACTGAGTAGCTGTGACAATAATCCAAACTTGATACTGAAGAGTGAGTCATGCTTGAATGCCCTGAATTGTCAGGAGTCAGGAGCACATTCTCTTACTGATCATTTAATAAAAGCACTGGAAAATGTTGAAGTGGACCAAAGAAGCAGGGAAGCAATTTCGTGTAGCTTCGCGCTCCTAACAGACTAGAAGGGGATGGAGAACACGCCGCCACTCATTGTCCAACAGCACTAAGCTTCTCTTTGCTGCCTGCTGGCATTTACTCCTGCCAAGTATGGTGATGAGCCTGCCCAAGGTCAGTGTGAGGCTCTGAGATTAAAGGCAACAATAGTTTCCATAGTGGCAGCACACTTTGCCCACTCGGTTAATCCCTTCTGCAGCCTAGAGTGAAACAGCAGAGGTGAAAAAAGCAAAACAACTTGGACGACCTCAGCTATAGTAAATCTGAGAGAACTATTACACTTAGTGTAGGGGAATAAAAGCCAAAGGCAAGAGGCTAAGCATTTGTGTTAATTTTAAAGAAAGAGGTGCAAGGCTGTTATCTTTAGGGCTGTAGTTAAGACTGTTCCATAAATCCATGGAGAACAGGTCAGGAAGTAGCAAGTTTCTGTGATTCAAATGTTTTATTTGTTACTACCCTCAGTGCTGGATAGCACATACAAGGTAACTGTTAGATAGAAAGACATATTTAATTCAAGTGAAAAAGCAAATAAAGGATATATCCTGAACAGGTGGAAATGCAGGAAAGAGTCTGTCCACTTTCACCATTTCCATACCTCGAATGCTCCCTTAAAAATGAGGCCAGTGGAATTCCAAGGCCTTAATTAATAGAATAAAGAAATAATTATATACTTCCTCTCTTTCTTGCATCTTTTAATCAGTTAATGCCTGTCCTTGCCTGTCATCTCAGGTTTGTATTATAAATATTCCAGTGTTTTTGAGATTGCAGTGGCACATGGGATTGTTTAGTTAAAAGAAATTATAAAAACAGAGCTAAAGTGAAGTTAAACTTGAATGAATCAAGTTAGCTTTGAGTCTATTAAAATATAAATCCCCTCAAACTATGTACTTCATACACTGAATGTATTCAGTGCAATTTATATTGAATTTCTGACTGAAAACTTTGCATCATATGTTTTATGTTTTCTTCCATCAGTGGGCTAACTGGATTCACTGTAAAATTCTTTGCAATACAGAATCATATTTTAAAATCGATTTTCTACTTGTTATGCTGGCTTCTTCCTCCTCAGTCTTTCTTACTGGGCACTTAAGAAATCAATACATTTCCCATCTTGGTTCCTAAGATTATTTTCACTGCATTATTTTCACTCCTTTTTAGGGTTATACAGGTGCAATACTAATTTAACAGAATAAAGGTTCCTGTAATAGGGCTGGCTGAAACGATGCCTTGATTTTCCTCAGCACAAAAGAAGCCCAAAAGCATAGCTGGTGTGTCACAGTGAAATATAACACCGAGCAGAGTGTTCTCAGTGAGCTCATCTCTCCAAATATATCAGCTCTCAGCAGCCAGTATTTCTGCTATTTTATTTGTCACAGTTGCTGGAATTTGTTTAGTAAAATCATTCATGGGATAAGCCATAAGGACTCTCTGATTTGATAATGTGACATGACTCTGTTGATCTTGTTTCATGCATTGTCTTCTTAGATTTGTCAGCCTGGAAAAATATGAAAAAACCCTCAGACAGCTTGAGTTGACAAGTGAACCGTGGCAATTTGTGCCCTCTTTGCATGTGCATCTACTTCCTACACTTAATGGGACATTTTTTAGTTTAGTTTTTTTTTCATCTTCACCCCATCTGTCTTTGTAGTCATAGATTTGGTTTGGTCTTTGTTGTTTTGTTTGGTTTTTTTGTACCCCAAAAAGATTCACTACTTCTGTCCCAAATAAATTACCCTCCTGGTACCAAATGAAATAGCATCTTTATAAGTCTGGTTGCGTATCACAGAGAATAGGCACACAGTAACTTGATCATAACTATCATTTCAGGTAAAATCTACAATAAACCCTAATGATAGAGACCAAAACTGCCATAAAAACTTGCTCAGCTGGAACCTGTATTGCCAGTTTGCACATACCATTGTGGCAGCACTAACAGTGCTTAGGCAAATCAAAAAGGAATGGCCACTGTTAAGTCAAACATGGTGATGCTTAAAGAAGTTTCCTAAGATAACAGTAAAGTATTTTCTTCATTGGTCAAATGTGGCTGCTGAACTTCACCCTGCTGTAACCTTCTCCTGTTGGATTTACCACATTGCTCTGGATAATTCAATGTAAATGTTCTGGGAATCCACCTAAAGGTAATTATTAGCCACTGCAAGCACCTACCCATTCCTACACTGACTGACATTGTCAGTATTTCAACATGTGCAGCCATGGAATATTCTTCAGAGAGTCTTTCTACCAAAGTACAGGCAAAGGATGAAAAGTGAACCTCAGACAGGTTTTCCTCACATTTCATAGAATCATAGNCGCAATTTTTTTAGGGGTCTAACAGTTGCGTACAGGGAGATGTTAGGTTATAGTTGAACTCAATAACCTTGGTGTCTTTTCCAGCCAGATCACTCTATGATTTACTTGATTATTGGAGATTTTACCTCAGCTTTCACCCATCCAATGACTGCCCCAAAAGAAAGCTTTAGAGAAATGAAATATTTGTTATGAGCAAAACCCCTAAGTCTAGTATTGCCTGAAAAGGTGTGGGTGGGGTGTGGGGAGTGTTAGAGGGTAATTTTATTAAGAGATGAGATGATCATTGTGAAATTCTGTAATTCTGCTTCCACATACTCTTAAAGAAACCAGCTCATATAGGCAAAAAAAAAAAATACTGCTGTTTTGTTTTGTCTATTACTTATTTTACTGAAAACTTCATGTTTTGCAGAGTGGATTTGGTATCTCCGCTCTAAGGTCAGGACATCTGACTGCAATGCTCCTTCACTCATCACAGAGGGGTAGGGTACTGTAATCACAAGATCTGCTATATTAAATGCAGTTGAACTCTTTAACTCCCACAAGAACTACAGCAGTTCACAGTATTATTTACAGCAGAATTTGATTAAGTTAATTTGGCAATTGAACCCAGTGCAGAAAGCTAATGCAAATCCCAACTCCTCTGCAGTGAGGATAAATTCACACCTGAATGCTAATTTGGATTGCTTTGGGGTAATTGCAGTTGTGTGTCGTAAACCCCTTTGAACAGCTTTAGTGCAATGCCATGAGCCAGTGGTTCCCAAACTGTGTTGAGGGAAATGGTAGTTCACAAGCCCGTGGCAAATAGGCCATAAATCATAGACTGGAGCAGTTAGGTGGTTAGCCAAGAAAAGGAGATTTTGAAGACTTAAGGCTCAGTCCTAGCACTTGCTGGTGCAGTGTTTTCTCCCTGCAAGCATGGTAGCTCTGCTGTTGCACTGCTCACCCCCATGTACCTCATGGTTTCATCCAGGCTCTGTGGCCTGCAGCTAATTCTGATCAGAAAAGGATTTTACTTATGCTGCAGCTTTTATGTGACAACAATAAATTAGAGAAGTGAGGTGGCCTCTGGCGCTGGTTATTTTTCCTGGATTGGGATCAAGTTTACAGGAACATTAAAAGAAGAGGGAAACCTGATGTTTATGTCAGGAATCTCCATTGCAGGGATTCCTGTCTGAGAAGTCTCTTTCCTGTTCTGCAGAATTACCTTTGTGCTCTTCAACAGATGAGGGACTGAAGAGCTCTTCAATAACTTACTCGGGTCTATTTATTACAGAACTTAAACTAGGACAGACACATCTGAGATGATTACTCTCCCGTTCCCTTCCCCAGGAATTCTTGTCTAACAAGGTCATAAGCCTGAAATCTTTAGTTGCCAAGATCTTTTCTTAGGTATGTGTTTGCAGCTGAAGATGAAAGTAAATAAAAACTGTAAAAGATGCATTAATACTGGCCCACTGTCTGGTTTGACCAAGACTGGTCAAGGGAGGAAGACAGCTGAATAGACTTCAGTAATAAACTTGATAATTTAGGGAAAGCCTTGAGTAACTCAGGTATGTTCCATACAACCATAAAAAATACAGAGCAGATGCACCCTGGAATCTGCTTACAATCAACATTTAATAATTAATTTAGAGTACTTTAATTTAATTTGGAATACTTTGGTTTTCAAATAGTTTCCTTTAAAGGAAATACTGTGTGTCAGCTCTTTACTTGTAAAAATACTGGGGGTGGCCCCTAGAAAATGAGTCATCATTCTTTTTCAGTGGCTAGCAGATACCTGTTTTGTTTTGTTTTTAATGAATGCAAACTATTTATGTGAGTTATTAAAATTGCAAAGTTAACCCAGATATTCAAATCAAATTTGATCAAATTATTCAGCCTAAATGAGAAACTTTTGGAGATTTAATATTTGGAGTCCATGAGGTGGTTGGAAATGTGCTGTGTTGCATGCTTCGGTCAGATGACAGCTTTAAGTAAAGTAGATATTGTAAAACAACTGAATATTAAATTCACTGCTAATTTCCTTAGAATATTAAAACTATAAAGAGGTTATGCATGGTGTGGTAATAAATGAAGCACTTCTGGGAAATGAGGCCTTGAACAAGCTCGGAGTGCCCTGTGACCATGGCAAGCAAAAGATGAGCTCATCAGTTGCATTATTAATTCATTTCTAAGAACACAGCTAGGCTCGTGTAAGACCTGAGAAAACAGCATGAGCATTAATTTTGCAAACCAAAGTCTGCACTGTGCAACACAGCAGGCAAGAGAGTAACTCTTACCTGCTACACACAAATCAATTAGTATAGAATTCTTTCAGCAGCATTGCAGTATGGAAGGCAGATTAAATGTTTTGGAGTGGGAAAAAAAAGAATTAAACAGCGAATCTGAAGTAAGAAACTGTACAAATAGCTGTTAACACAAAAGCTGGTGGTAAATGCAGTTGAAGAAAGGATGTGTGTTCTCCACATAGTGGCTAAAGAATGTTCCTCTCTATGTTACAACTCCCTCACTTTTCGGTGTGGAAGAGCTACCCTTCTGCCAGCACAGAAAATGTGGTTCAGCTTTGTGGTGACAGCAGGACTGTGATACCATGCAGAGCACTTGCCCTATTTCCTCAGATGACATGCTTAGCAATTTGCTGGGAAGATAGAGACTTGTGAAATTAGTATTTTAAGTATGTTTTTCATTTGTGAATCTTGCTTGCTCATTTCAAATTTCACACCGGATATCCGGGAGAAGGAATTCCAGGAAGCCTGTAAAGGCTGCAGGGGATGCCCAGGGACTTCACAGATGTGACACAGTAATCCATCATTTGGGCTGGGGAGCCAATTACAATTACTCTACAGGCATAGCATTTCTGAAGGAAAAACACTGCAAGAAGTACTTCAAGAAGAAGGTCACCCTTTGTCTCTTCTCATGGGAAGCAGACCAAAAAAAGTCTGGATAAAGGCTGTTGTAAATTCCAGACTAACATGGCAGTATGATACGAAAATGTACTGGCAGCTTTCCAACTGTTACTTTCCACACAGGCTGTAAACTGTCATAAAGACAGCTTCATTGGCTCCCCAGTGCAGGAAAATCAATGAATATTGTAAGAGCAGTTTATTGAATGCGTGTCAAGGCTTCCTGGTTTGCCTCGAGTCGGAACATTTTATAGTATAATAGAAAACCATGATCGATGGCGCTTCAACGAATCCTAACTGGTGAAGGAGTTGAAAGCAAGGGAGAGACCATGCACGGTTAAAAGCAGTGAAAGGCAGTTGGACCAACCAAACCTCAGCCACATTGCATACCTGAACAATGGAACGTTTTTAATGTTGGAAAAAATATTTTCCAGCTAATTTCTGTGGTAAAAATGACAGCTAGCCCCAGTGGGATGCTCCTGGAAACAACTTCAATGTCATCACCCTCAGCAGTGAGTGATGAACTGGCCTGAAATTATTCACTACAGCCAGTTGTACACATCAGTATTTCTTGGAAGTCCACAGAATGTAAATGTTCAATATAAAATTAACTGTTAGACATTGGTGTTCCAAAGAAAACAGCCCAGCTCTATCCTGAGGTAGCTGTGTGCAAGTCTGCAAGCAGGAAGAAGCACCTAAACCTCAAAGTTTCAGCAGTCTATACCAGGAAAGAGTTAAGACTCCAGAGTATGGTAACATTGTCCCAAGTGTCCTTGCTTTTCACCTCAGCTGGGAATAAACAATTTACTGGAGTAACAGGAGGAGGTAGGACATTTGGCTTTGCCTTTGGGGATCAAAGGTACCTCTCCACCTTTATCTGAGCTCTGCCTCCATCACTGAATCACTTAAGAGAAGTACAGAGTAATTTAGGTTAGAAGAGATCTCAGGAGGTTGTCTGTTCCCACAGCCCACCCACAGCAGGGCCAACTTTAATGTTGGATCAGGTTGTTCATGGCCTTGTCCAGTCAAATTTTGAATGGCCTCCCAACACATCCAAGGACATTCAAAGACACAGCAATGCCCACAACTCAACTTTGCCAGTCTCTGTTCCTTGTTAGGAAAGTGATGCAAAGAATAAAACGGATTTTTACTGCGCTGGGGTTTTGTTCTTGTTGGGGTTCTGTTCTCTGGGGTTTGGGTTGGATTTTTATTTTTATTTTATTTTATTTTTTTAGGTGGGAGGGTTGATTTTGTTAAAAAATTCTGGCACGACAATAAATGCATCTCATTAGCTCAGTCTCATTCCTGTTACAACGGAAATTACTTCCAATTGCTTTTCTCTGGCAGAGCTAACTTAAAACTATCTTATGCCATCAGTTGTGATGTATGCATTGCTTTTATATACCAGGAAATTCTATCCCATTTTAATCTTTCTAGCCTTGATCAACAAAAAAATTAGAAGTGTGATGAATTATGCTCATTAACCTCCAAAAATCGTAGTGAATGCAGATGAGACCAGCACAACTAACTTCTCTAGCACTTCTTTGCAGAACTGTGCCTTGTGACAGGACAGAAAATTTCAGCAAACAAAATGAGGCAGACAATGGAATGCTGCACCTAGGAAAATCAAGGGGGAACTAAGTGGACTGTACTAAGGACACTATCAGCATTACCTCAAGAGTATATTTCTGTGTGAGATCATAGAACCATAGAATCAACCAGGTTGGAAGAGACCTCCAAGATCAAATACTATTTTCAGTTATTGGAGTACTATGATAAAGAATGTATCATGATAAAGAGGAAACATAACTTACCTATTCATTTCTTCAAGGCAGTCTGTTGCAAAGTAGAAGCTCTTTATTTTGGGGTGGCATGCTTTGAAGGCACTATAAAAGAAGCAGAAAGAACATAAATGCCACTTTCCTTTCAAGCAGTTTGTCTATGAATATGCAGGACTGAGCAGCTCTACAGTTCTTCAGGATGTTGCAGGTTTCATAGGCACTTTGAATCTTCAGTCTCAAACTGCAAAGTTTTAATTTACAGAATGAAGTTCTGTGAGAAGTGCCAAGCTAAATTAGCAATCTCTGGAATAATTTCAACAGCAAATCGTAACAGATTTAGATTGTTTTAAAGTCTGTACTGTGTTACTTGTGTAACTGGCACAACAGTAGTTGTGTGTTGCTGGCTATGCTGACTTGCAGTACTGAATAGCAGCACGACTAAAGAGCAAGTCCTGTGAGGAGCGGCTGAGGGGACTGGGGTTGTTTAATTGAAGGAAATCAGGTTCAGTGGAGACCTTGCTCTCTACAACTCCCTGAAAGGTGGTTGGAGCAAGGTGGTTGTTAGTCCCTTCCCCCAGGCAGCAAGTGACACGATGAGAGGAAATGGCCTCAAGTTGTGCCAGGGGAGGTTGGGTATTAGGTACAATTTTTTCACTGAAAAGGTTGTCAAGCCCCAGAACTGGCTCCCCAGGGAGGTGGTTGAATCATCACCCCGGAGGCATTTAAAAGACTTGTAGATGTGGTGGTGCTGAGGAACAGAGTTTAGCAGCGGACAGGCATTGCTCTGTGCATTGCTAATAGTCCTTCTTCCTCACAGGTCCCTTTTTTCACCGGTGTAGTTCAGTTCTATCAGACTGATTTCACGAGACAAGGTCTAATTCTCATTTTATGCTAGCAACACATAGACATCACTACATGGCACTGTGTTCAGACTACAGGCATGAGATAATTATCAGCTCAAAATCTTACTGCTTGAGTGATTATAGTTCACATCAAAATGCTTTTTATTAATGCTTTTCTGTGGTATAACCCCTAAGTTCTTCCTCAGCCGAGCAGGTATTTGAAAGCTGTTACAAATGATACTCAGATTTCTTACAGCGTTTTGGAGAGACTGTAATTAAAATAAGAATTGCTATCAAAGAGGCCACAAACTTGAGCACTAACGACTATTATTTTGATGAGTTGGCAAATGTTAAAAACCTCCCACTGCCATTCATAACATTTGTGTTAAAATATTGACATTTAGATGGTAATTACCAGATGTAAGAATTAGATTAGGAATCGTTACACATGGTGTTATGAAACACCTCTGATATGACCTTTCTACTATTAGCAGCTTCAATGCAAACCAATGTTTTATTAATTACTGTGATTTACTGCAGTTTTCAGAGACAAAGATGAAAGCTGAAGAAGCTTCAGCTGCGCACACTTATTTTCTTATACATATCAGGAACACAAATGCATAAGTAACAGGCTTTTCTAACAAGAGTTCTACAGAAGAAGGGCTTAAGAGCAGAGTTGTCTTTGTGTGCAGCTTCCTTTCTCCTGAGATTAGAGCGGAGTAAAGGGTAAGTCTACCTTTGCACAGAGGATCATCATAAAACATCTTAATTCCACAAGAGAAGACTCAAGAGGTATTTAAATATTGTTTTGCCATCTGGACATTGATAATTTTACCTGCAGATCTCCATCTCTCTCCTTGCTTGTAGTTTGCAGATGAGGAGAGTAGATGGGAGCTGCTGGCCAGGGAGGAAATGCTGATGCCCACTAGATGGCAAACGCTTGTTAATGATTATCTCCTGCCTCCCCCTTACAATGCAACTACGACTGCCCGAGCACAACAGATGAGAGGTATAAGAACACGTCTTTATGCACACACGCCCGTTAGAGTGGCACGTTCCACATTGCTAATTACACAGCGATTAACAAATGCTATGCCGCCTTACAGAAGCCCCTTACTGTACTTCTCTTTTAGTGCTCGAAATAGGAAGTAATTCCCAAACAAACGCTCCTGCATCGCTCTGCTCTTTGAGCATGAGATGCTCTCTGCTCGGATGTATCTTTTGCTGTGATGTCAGTGCCCTGGTTTCAGTTGGTCTGACTCTGTGCAACAGCTCCACTTTCCAGTGTTCCATTTGCCCAACTGTCTTCCAGTCCTGGGATTTAAGTATTGGCTCGAATTGGAGAGGATTACATGTAGATCTGAAGATTCTAATCCTCTTGATTAATCCTGTTAGAATATCACATGATGCAGTTTCTGCTTGTAAATAGGATTATTTTCCTAGACAGGAAATTTACATGCACAAAAGCATTAAAATGGCAATACTGGGGTTTCAAAATCAACCCTTTAAAAGTTAGAATGTCTCAGAACTTTAAAATGGCTCCACTATGCTCTCGTGATGTGATACAACCAATGCTCATGTATTGGAACATTACATCCTCACAGGAACTCTGGTCTCAATGAAGGCAGAGAGTGGACTTGCTAAAGGTGAATCAGGATTATACAACAGATACAGCTGCTTTCTGTAGGACTCCTGTCTTGGTTATTATAGGATTTGTGTCATAAAACAGAAAGAATAAGAGTTTTTTTCAAGGGCAAATCAGTTAAATGCTGCAGCTCTTCCTGCTTATGCAAAGGCTTCTTATGTGCTAAGTCACAGCAAAAAATTGTGGCAATTGGTTACTACATGAATGTTCCTTAATACTCTTCTGCCTGGTATTCTGCTGATGGGGGATGCTTAGAGCTGCAATAATGCCCTGTGCTGTTACATATTTACATACTCTGAAGAAAACAGGGCTTTGCTGTTATGAAACAGATCCAAATTCTGTGGAAACTGTTGGTTTAAATGTTTTACAGTTCTGCTGCTGGGCTGCAAATGTGACAACGAATCCATCTTCATCTGCCAGAAGTGTCACACAAATTATTGTTAGGGAAGCATTTAGCTACACTAGCATTAAGAACTGCAGAAAAGTCTCCAGGGGAATAACTCTACATGTGTAGAGAAATACGAATAATGCCCAAGACTGTTACCTATATTCTCACCTTTGGTTTGTTTTGGAATGCCCAAGACTGGGTGCAGCAACCTAGATGTGGGGTAATGAGTGTATAAGGGAATAACCACTGCTTCTATCTATTGGCTGCACTCCAGCAAGCACAGCCCAGGAACCTGTGAGCCTTCTTGGAATGCCCAAGACTGGGTTTTGGAATGCCCAGGACTGAGTGCAGCAACCTAGATGTGGGGTAATGAGTGTATAAGGGAATAACCACTGCTTCTATCTATTGGCTGCACTCCAGCAAGCACAGCCCAGCAAGCTGTGAGCCTTCTTTCTTGTGGGGGCCTGCAGATGTCTCAGGATTGCTTTGCTGTCTGCTGAGGCTCTCGAGTTCATTTCAGAAGCAGCAATAAAAACTACAACCTTTGAGATATATAACTTCATGTCTCCCTACACTCTATCACTGACCTACAAAAGTCTGACTGTGCAGTCTCAATATGAAGTGCCCAATGCATGGCACATGCTCTCAGAAATTTGCATTAATTATGCACAGAGAATGTTTGAAACTTCAGGCAAAGCATTAGTTAACAGTGATTAATTATACACCTAGCTCCATTAAGCTTGTGGATCAGCTTCATCATGGGGCAGTATCTTTGAGAATAGCATGATATTCGTGTCACACAGACTTAAAATCATTAAGATTTCTAAGCAGTATGATAATTTTTAATCAAGAAGATGCAGGTCTTGCCAAAAAGCAGTGGAAAGTTTTTCAGTGTCAGTGCAAGAAACCTCCTCTTGCAGGGACAAGGTCGTTCTGCATCCAAATATAGCCTGGAGAGAGCTAAAACCAGTCTGAGATAATGCCACGATTCGTATAATCATCAGGGTGCCTTCATTAAATACATTAGTGAGGCAAATCATCAAACCATACAGAATAATGCATCCAATTGCTATAGATTCTTGTGAAAGCTGTCTTGAGGCTCTTCCATTCACTCTCCACTATAGACATCACAAAATTCTGTAAAACAGCAGTCACTATCTGGCGGAACAGTGGAAAAGACAAATCTATTCCTTACTTTAGTAAGATCCCAAACTGTCGTGTTCAGTAAGGTTTGAATATTTCACATTGATGGCTCTGAAAGTAATAGAAATTTGAAAGGAAATCCAAGCTGAGTCTCAGAATGTTCTTAGTCTTGCTTTTAGATAGCTGGAGGAAAACTAGCAGTGTGGTTTTAGCTGGATTTCTTTATTCACTAAGATATCAAGCAGACTTTTCAGGCAATTTTAATTTAAAACCAAATGAATCTACAAAAAGGTAAAAAAGGAAAGAACTGAGTTTCTTTCCCCTGTCCTTAGTAACTCTCAAGGTAAGACTGCTTCGCTAGCTTTTGCACTGCTGTTCAAATGAACTCAATCACATAGAAGCAAGAACACCATGAGATTTATATTTTCAGATTTCAAGCCTGCAATGAATTTTAGGTCAAATTCCAGCACCTACTAAAACTCCACTATTAAATGGAAAAGATATCCAAAAGTGGAAAGAAGTGAGAACTGATCTTGTAAAATCTGCCTTTCCTAGCTCTCTGAAGAGGAGGCAAGAAAATCTTAACTGAAATATTTCCCTCTGGTCTAGTAGAGAGAATAATGAAGTGGGAGTTGGAACTTTTGTAGAATATGCTGGATCAAACCCTTGATTTCTTTTCTGAAAGGAATGCAGGAGAATCAAACCCCAGGAAGCCATCCCTGGGCTCACCAGAACCATTAGCAGTTCAGCGGGATCAGGCAATGCCAATCACGCTCAGTCCCTTCCTCAGTATCCTCAGTATCCCAGCAAAGAAGAGGAGAGGGCAGTGCTTTAGCAGGGCACTGGCAGAGGCTGTAGGTTAGAGCTGTAAGCCAAGCAGGGGCCTCCATTCACACGTGCTGCATATCCCAAAAGGTGAGCATAGCACTGGAGTCGCATGCTCTGCAGTTTGCAGAGGTAGTTAAAGTAGTGGCAAATGTGTGGGATTTATGATGGGGGAAATACCTAACTGATAGCACAGGAAGGAAGAAATCAAAGGGAGATGAAGCTCAGTGAACAAAGAGAATACCATTAGCGTCTTCGTTATACTTTTACCCCTGGACTTACCTCTTTTTGAAAGGATTTGAAGCCTGAAGGAACTCAGTTTTCAGCAGTGTGCAAACTTTGAGTTAATCGGACTTTTTCCTGTGCATACACCCTACAGAAATTGTTCTGAGGAAGTGTGTTCTAATGCTTAGAGCAAAGCTCTGAAAGCTATTTCTAGCTGTGCACAATGACCTTCTGTTTGATCTTGGTTAATGCACTGAAATGTGTTAAGTGTTTTATTCTAACAAAAGGGTATTATTTCCCCTGTATTTTTGTTCAATATCATTATTAATATCTACTCATTCCACAGAGGAGTTTACAGTGCTCAGTTCATGTTGAATTTCTGCAGTGATACCCTCAGCTGAAAGGAGTAACAGAAGCACAAATGCACTGTCTTCTAATCTTTAGACAGGCAGCAATGATACCTCCAGACAAGAAGCAGCAACTGAAGAGGCTTGATTTTCTGAGGAGTAGTCTCTATTGTTATTCGTATCTTCAGCGTTTCTATTGTACATGTGTTCACAGTTGCAGGACTTGCATTCTGCAGGCTGAAACTGCATTTAGTCATCAGAAAAGCACACCAAAAATTCAGGATGCTAGTTATAAATAGGAAGGCTTCAGCGAGAGAGTATCTTTATTATTGTGCTGTGCAGCTCCTTGTGGCAGCCAGGTTTGAAAATCCAGCTGCAGCGTGCAGAAGACCCATGCAGATAATTCAGGAGCAAACAGCAAAGTGCCAGTCTCAAAGCATTAGAGTTGTTCTGTTAACCCTGTTGTTGGACAGCTATGGCTTCCAATCCCAACACTGCTTGCACAGAATTTCCAGTGTTTGTTATTAAATATGCCTTAAAGGGTGGCAAAGCTTAGCGTATGCTTTTTACTGGGAGCATAACACAGTAGGAGCAATATGCACATAAGGAGCAACACAATATTCACTTTGCATATGGAACCTAAATATTTTAGCAGTTGAGAATAACATGATAGTGGGTAAGTAAAGCTTCCTCCATAAAGGAGGAGCTGGAGATTACATTCACCATCTCTTGCATGGTATTTTAATGGCATTTCCTATGAGAATCCTTTCTTGCACGTGTGATTCTTATTGAGATGACTGCACTGAACTTAGGAAGGTTTTATCTCTTTGCTAATGTATTCATTAGTTTTTATTTCACTTATTTGAATTGTAAGTGTTCTATCTGTAAAGCTGACCAGAGCTGCCCAATTCTTGTAAGACAGTTTATGGAATCTACATTAAGCTATATCTCTTATAATACAGAGAAACACTGAAGCTTAAGTGAGTCTCATGTATTATTTACAGATTTCAAGAGCTTTTGTGTAGTTTCTCTCTCTGGACTTTGCACATTTTCAGTACTACATGCAGCATACTTCCAAGAGCTTCCAAATCCAAAGATTCCAAATGCAGTATATTTCCAAATCCAAAGATTCCAAAATCCTTGAATTTACAGTTGACACATTACTTACTGTTTTCGTCTGCATTCAATTGCTCTGTCTATCCTGAACTCAGGTAAACTAATGAATCCTTCTGCTTTTTCATCCTGGCAGGAGACAAGAGAAAGTGATGGTGAGGAAGAACGTGGAGAGAGGGAAGTGAGGAGTAGTCTCTTGGGCCATCCAATCAATTAAAATATTGAAAACATGTTCTCCATAATATTTTTTACTTTTAAAATGTATTTACTTCCTCACACAATGTCAATAACTTGTGTGAAGTAACTCAAGTGACAGTTGCTTAAAGGAAGTGCAGTGACCCTAACTCCCTTTTGCTGCAGATTATAGGAAACCTTTCAGCACCAAACACAGCACCTAAAAGGTATGGAAGACATGAAAAGCTACAGAGAATTCTTAGGTTCTTCTTCAGATAGTCTATGTTTTAAAAGTGTTTTGTAGATGCCTCCCTTTCAAGCCATGGTTGTGCAGACCACCTGCCCTGCTGATAATAAACAAGGAAGTTCCTGCAGCGAGCTCACCAGCAATGAAATGGAGAAATAATAACTAGAAAGCATCTCTTGTCCCTTTCTGCTTCTTTTGAAGCAATTTAGCAGGAAGACCAAGGAGACATATTAACACCAGTCAGACTTTTGGGAAGTATTAGCAAGTGCACTATGAATTATGGCTTGGCTGTAAACAACAGACTGAAAACCAGCGGGACACACAGTGACTACCACCTTGCATGCAACAGGGTCAAACAAACAAAACACACCAAACCTGAAGGTCTTTAGCACCCACAGCCTGCAACAAGGCTGCCAAAACAGCCAAAGGCAACTGATGAGAAAACACTAAAACTGTGGATAATTATACTGGTAAAACTGTCCTCTGGAAGAAAATAGAAACTATAGGGTAAAAAATCAGCAATCAAAGCAGGCTGTGTGCAGACAGCCTAGATCAGGAGCTGCAGCTCAGTGTGTGCACATGGAAGACCAGCGGTCCAAGCATTTTTGGCTACACCCTCCTTTATTCTTCCCACATCTATGCAGATTGCACAAGCATAGCCCAGTGATTTTCAATAGCATTTTGCCAAGAGCAGCATTTTATACAGGAGAAAGTGCAAATTCCAGACTCATTCAGCAAAAAGCAAAAGGAACATCTATATATGAATAACTGTCAGATAAAGAGGTCTACAAATTCAGATTCTCACATCTGCTCCACATAATGCTTAGCTAACATCCATGGTTACACTGTCTGCATATCCTCAGACAGCTGAAACCAAGGAGAGCTGAGTGTGAACACGGTGCTAGGCCAAATAAACACAGGCTGTGGAAAAGCATTAACTACCCACGTGTTCATTTCTTTAGGAGTGCCACAAACATCTGCTGTTTCACGAAGCTTGGACGTGGACTTGCAGACTTTAAAACAACAATTTCAAATGAATTGTTTCCAGGTAGAGTGACCCTGACCTGGCAATTAAAGTGGCAGTTCACTAACACATGCTATCATGTGAAAAAATAGACTTTAGTGGAAGAATTATAAAGCTTAAGATGTAATTTGGGCTTTCTCCAAGTGGAATGTACTTACATTTTGGTTTGTGTACCAGTACAAGGACGAATCCTTCAGAATAAACCAGTACTTTTTCCATTTCTGTGTGAAATAACCTTTGGCATCTTTTTTCTTCCACAGCCAACCTTCACAGTCTCCATGCCCCAAGTCTTTGCAGGAAATGCGTCTTCTGCTCCCACTCGTTAGAGAGCTCCCTGGGAAGGTGACAATAGTGTGAGACATCTCACTGAATGAGAGAGTGGAAGGGCTGTGAAAGAACTCTTGTTCTCAGTATAAACACGCTGGTACTTTTTAATGACAATTCAAGCCAAAATCCTTCAAGTCAAAGCCCCTCCAGTTCCCAAATTTGACAATGCTCTGCAATTTTGTTTTCAGCGGGAACACAAAATTAAAAGGGGCCTGGTTTATGCAATGTTTTATTGAATATCTACAGGGTTCCTTCCTGTGAGGGCTGCATTTTTATCTAAGATGGGCATCACAGTTCCAAAGTGAAACTGCATTCGTGTAGCCCTCAATCTGAAACTCAAGATTATGACCCAGTCTGTATACAGATGTCAATGCTCTTTCCGTATCTCTTGCTTCTGCTTTTGTCACACTCTGGGAATTTTTTAAACTAAGTTTTTATAGTCAATATTTATAGTCAGTAAAAAGAAAAATCACCCACTTCCATAAAAAAATGAACTTGCTTACATTTATTCTACCCTGAATTTAAGTGAGCAACAATATTTCACCCTGACTGCATCCTGTTTAAAGTCACATCAGTAGGAAAAGATTTTATTGTTGTTGTTGTTATTTCAATACATTCTACTTTAAAGGGTTAAAAACTTAGTGTGCCCTGTAAATGCCAGTAAGAGCAGTGCTTTTCCTAATGATGGCATCACTTCTGAAAAATTTCCTTAAAATATTAGACTTTCTGTGAAAGATGAGGTTTCTGTTGGTACAAAGGTGATGTTTGCCCTCCGGCTATCAAACAGTGAAGACATTTAGATAACATCAACCCCCATCCTTTGTTCTGCAAAACTCTCCACAAGGCTTTGCTGTCTTTAGAACAAGATACTGTGCTGTGTCTTGGTCAGGTTTAGACTATTAAAAATGTACAGTAGAACAAAAGGACAGTTGTCTTAGACAGGAGACTAAACCAATCTACAGAACCAGGAGAGCTCACTGGCCATATATTTCCACATCAATTTATGCTGTAACTGTTTTTCACATGTTCATTGTCTCAGACCATGAACAAAGACAGCAGAAGGAAATAGCAAAATACACAGGCAGTACTTTCCTTCTGCTTAAGCCAGAGGAAATTTTATCACCAACTCTAGCAAAATTATACCTTCTAACATGTTTATTTAGCATTTTAATTTTGGTTTTTCAACTATCAAATTTAGAAACATTTGAATTAGGTTGAGCTTTGGCATTTGATCCAGATTGCTTATTATCAAAGAAAGGTAAATTTATAGGCAGATAGTTGAGGCTTTATCCCTGGAGATATTCAAGAAGTCTCATTTTCTAATTTGAAAATGTTAAGTAAGTTACCTTTTGACCATTTTCTGCTTTTTACCCTGAGGGAGGCGTAATGGAATGACTGTAAGGAAAAAAAACCAATGAATAACCAGTGGTGCAGGTAACAGTGGTAACATGAAACAGCTGACATTTGCTACCACCTCCATGCTTATCATCTTAGAGCTAGGTATTAGAGGATCATTTGTCACAGGATCTGATTCTTGCCATTTTTTTATTTCCTAGTGTTATCAATATCATAAACAACACAGTGTTAAAGCAAAATGAAAATCCCATTCCCCTCAGCTCTTAATTACAATTTGCTATAGAATAATTAAGGATTCTTTGCACGAATGGCTACGCAGCAGTCTGAAAACTGAGGATATAAACTCACAGAGATGACCTAACAAAAGGAACTTAACTTGCAGTTTAAGTACACACAAGATAGTTATAAGAATATTAATTCAAGAAGAAATGGCCACCACGACCATTATATAGTTACTGTGTAAAGTCTGTGTTCTAGCACATCAGGAAGTTGTGGGTTTTAACTGTTTCCAACCATAGGAAACAATTTGCTTGATTAGTAGCTTGACAGAATAACTCTGAGGAGAAAAGAATTCTTTTGTTTGTGTCTGCATTATAAAATTGTTATAGATTCTTAATTAAAAATTCTCAAAGCATTTAATTATTTAACCCCTTTAATATCAAGGATACTACTCCAAGGATTTCCCTCAAATGTATAAATGCTAGGGGGAAACTTACAGGTCAACACGGGGAAGGAGCTGCCTGATGGGTAACTGATGCTGCCATTGCCAGTAGAAAACCCAGCAGATACCCAGTTTGACAACTCAGCAGATCCAGGGAAAGGGTAGCACAAAAAGGATGATCATTTTAATTTTCTTGGGTTTTCTTTTGTTACAGTGACCAGCTCAGTAGAGGGCCAAGAAGAAGGACATCTCAGTCACAGACACTGACATATCACTATGCTGCTTTAATCAGTGACACCTACTAGACTACAGATCTTTGTCAGAGATCAGCTGGCTGCTTACTCTACCTTAGTGCAGCTTCTCACCACGTGGTCAAAAACCAAACATATGCTACAAAAGCCCTCAGCAACAACTGTGGTGCAATATATTAAATAAGTGTCGCAACGTGAAAGTTGATTAGATGTCACAAAATTAAAATGTAAAATATTTGAGGATTAGAATTAAAATTAAGAAGAAGAATTAATATTTAGGATATTAAAGAAATCCACAGTTAAGGACTAGAGAAAAGCAATAGCTGAAAACAGGACTCCAGTTATTGGAGAAGCAAATCTGGAGTGAAAGTGGAGAAGAAGGGAGTTGTTTTGCACATGCAGAGATCTATTTGTAACCCTTCTGCAAGTTATCCAGTTTACAGGGTGGAACAGCATCAACATCTTCTAGTGATTGAGGGAAATCAGCCAGTCTTGACTTCTGAGAGAGCTGGTTCAGAGAGCAGCAGCTTTCCGTGCTCCGTTATCTCAGCCTGTGCTCCCAGCCAGACACGGTATATGGATGCCTCACAAAACCGCTGTAATTCTGACAGGTGACATAACCTGATAGCTGCAAATTTATCTCCTTGTTTTGAGCACCAGAGAAGACAAAGACAAATGCTTGCAAACAAAAGTAAGTCTAGGAGGAAGTATTAAAGGTGTTCAGCAACACTGATGTATTGCAAGCCACTGCAGCAGCACTGGTCAGTCGTGTTGTGTCAGCTGGAGTTCTGAGGTGACTGACTGAAACAATCTGTTGTGTGTTCCTTTTTCTACATCAAAATGTATAGGACAGAGCAAGTGTGTGTTTCTGAAAAAGAGATCACCAAATGTGTCCACAATTTAGGCTTTTTTTTTTTTTTAAAAAAAAAGGAATAAAATCCTATAATTAAATTACAGTTTTCATATGTGTTTAAATTTAGAGAACAGTGAGAAAAATGGCACACCTGGAGGATATAGAGAGTAGCACATCCATCAGAAACTGCTGTGCATCATTCAGTAGAAAAGTTTAAAAACTCATGAAAACAGAAGCACAACAAATCAAGGAGAGCTGAAAATGCAAGCTCTTCTGAAAACAAAGTTAGCCTTACCATGCTGTGTTTACACACTCGTGCACTGCATTCAAAGCAAGAAAGCTAACGAAAGTGAAAGGCCTTGTTTAGAAGGGCTTGTACTGCTAGGGCAATGGTTTGAAACTGCAGCAGAGGAGATTTAGCAGGAAGTTCTTTGCAGTGAGTGGTGAAACACTGACAGGTTGCCCAGTGGTGTGATTGAAGCCCTGTCCTTGGAGGCATTCAAGTTCGGACTTGATATGGCCCCGGGCAGCCTGATTGGGTTGGACAAGATGCACTTTGAGGGTCCCTTCCAACCCAGTGCAACCTGTGAATCCGTATGCAATGCCTTAGGATCATTACTTCATTAGCTTTACTAACTTATAAAAATCAGCATTAATACTCTGAGAGATAAAGGCCCTACCATACAATTAACTTTGTGGTAAACACTGTGTGGAAACCATCAGAACTAGCAACTTCAAAATGACTCAGAGTTGCTATGGGAAACAGATGATGTGAGAACATACTGTGGTTGTCAGCATTTAAGTTTCATCTCTAAACCACAACACAAAGTCGAATGCTAAGCAAACTCATGCACTCCCACCCCAACCCAACAAGAAGCACGTCATGGAAAGAAAAAAAGAAGAGAGCATTGAATCTGTGCTACATGAGGCTAAATCAACATATTCCCAGTGCAGTAGTAGGAGGTCTGTCACAGAATTGCCAAATGAGAAGTTATGCTGTGTTCAAAAGATGCCCTGGAGACCAGAGGTTCAGTCACCTGTCAGGCTGAAAAGAGCCAAGCTATTACAGAAAACTAATTGCAGGTACCTCTGCTGTTTTGGACCTTAGGAGCTTGCAAGGTAAACCACTGACAGGTTCCAAACGGAGCCATCAGTGTATTTACCAGCAAAGCACAGGGCAGAGCACACAGCATCCCATGTATTAGATGATTTGCAGTGCCAGGGTCCCAGCAACAGCCGCGGATCCAAGGGTTTCCCAGTTGAGGGAGCAGGCAAGGTAGGGACTGGCAGACTGGGGAGTGTATCAGTAACCAGGACTGCAGTTCCCACAGGCTGCAGAAAATGCAGTCATACATCTACTATGGCTGCTGGTTTTTAGCTTCACTTTGTAAATATTTGGGAGCCAGAATGACATCTGGTGACTTTCAGAAGTTATTTAACATCTACTCGGTTAAAAACCCACTCCGTCAGAATGAAGGCACTCTGTAAATGAAGGCTCTGTTGTCTGCCCTTTGCATGAAATACTTGCAAAATATTAAATAATCAAATCATGTCTGTATATTTTTCATTGAAGACCTTGAAAATTGGTCCCACGAGAAGCCTTTGGAAATCTTAATTTTATATCTCTCTGTCAAGACAGTTTTTTTTTTTAACTTTCAGGGCAACCTGCCTTCTATAGGTTCCTTACAACCTAGAAGTTTTCTGATTTTCCTGCCAACTAAAAGTACCAAATTCCTGAATATATAAATTATTCCTAGCTTTTAATTTTCAGATGTTTTGTAAAATATTCAAATTTCAAGGCTTGTGACATCTTAAGTATCTTTTAAAAAAACTGACAATGAAATCTTGAGGATTTTTTTCCTTTTCTTAGAGCACATTAATAAACTATTACCTTCCTCATGGATGTGCTTCCCTGATGGTCAATGGCAGAACTTGCATATCTAGGACAGAGAGGAAGAAAGATGTCAAGTAACTACAGAAAAAAAAAAAAATCATCTGGGAATATTTTGTTCTGATTCAATCATGGCCTAAAAATACTCAAACTTGATCAGCTAAGATTCAAAAGCAACCAATACAATTCCTGCCTCTTAGGAACTAAAAATGTTAGGGCACATAAATCGTTGCTCCTTTGGTGAATTCCTTTTAGCATCAACATTTGACATAGGTATAGCAAATTCCTAGTGTCCAGCTAAAAAATGGGAAAGAATAGTTATAAACAGGAAAAAGGTAGAAACTTAGCAATTTTGCCTGAAGAGTAATTTAGTATTTTAAAATGTACCAGCTTGCAGATATGAATTTGAACTTGTAGTCTGATCTTTAGGAAAGAATCTTCTGTGTTTCATGTTTTGCAAAGTGGGTTCCTTCCTGTGTCATCACAGAATCAAATCAAGGATAATCCAAACTGATTAGTATGTGTCTTCCTTTCAGTTCCTTCTTGAGTATCTTAGTGTTAGCAATATGTAAGCACATGCATAGACACCCAGCCATTAATATCTATATAACTGTCAGGCCAGATTTGACGTGACTGTCAGATATGTTTGCCATGTACAGAGAAAGTCCAGTGTCTTTTTTTGTTCTGTTCTTTCCCCATCACTTCCTTTCTCATATTCTGGAAGTACTGAACACCAGGAAATTCAGAAAGATCACATCTATTTAGCATTCAGTTAGAAAATTTAGACAGTCAGAAAAAAGAGTCATATATTTGCAGTGCTGATAACCTAAGAGTATCTTTTTGGCTGGAAGACAAGGAGTACAAGAGCTATACTCACTGTGGGAAGGAAGTGTGGTGGGCATTTTCTACAGGCCCACAAACCATCCTGATGTGGAAAGATTAGAAAGTCTCAGCAGAAAAAAAGAACACCAAGTAAGCTCGACCAATGTAACTTCTATGTAGGCTCCAAGTGCACCTTTGGTTTAGTCCTTGTGCTTTGAAACATCAATACTCCCATTACAGAGAAACGTCAAAGAGGATAGAGGGAAACTGGAAGAAAACTCATTCAGCTCTCTCTGAGGGCAACACCATGGAGGGTTATGAACTGAGAAGTGTTCTGAAAAGAGTGAAGATGTAGTAAATATTCAATGACTTCTTGAATAAAGGGGCTGTGTAAATGATATAAAACTTGTAGCTTCTTTGTGTTGAGCCTTCATTCATTAACACACAAGTACTCACTCTGCAGCAAGTGAAGAACTCCACAAGAGTTTGCTGCGGGATGTGATGGATACCAAAGGTTTACACAGACTTTAAAGTGCAAATGTACTGTCTGTGGTGTACCTGAGCTTTCTCTGCAGTTCTGTAAAGGCTAAAGAACAAAGCAAGGAAGGATCACCAGAGGCCTTTCCTTATACAATTACAAATAGTATTGGCCATTGATGGAAACAGGACACTGGATCAGGGTCAACTTTGTGTGCCTAAGAATTTCTGTTCTAGATCAGACAATTTCCCCTCAGGTGTTCAAAAGTAAGAAAAAAGAGAAGTGGAAATACCTTAGAACTGTGAAGGTTTTTGTGTATGTCATGTAAAAAAAGGTCTGCAAGAATGGGAAAGGAATTGAGGAGGAAAATTCAAAAGGAACAAAAAGATTGTGAACATTTTAAATGTGTACTCAAATCCCGTCTCAAGTCGGCAAGAGAGGAAGTGACATTTTCTCATTTGGTGACTTCCATTGTTACGAGAAATCAAATCTGCCAGCAGAAACAACTGCTCATTGTCAGCTAAAAGAAGCTGTTGGTCCAGAGCTGAGGGAAATTTCCAGAGCGCAGCGAAAAGATGGGATGCATAACGTTAAAGATAAAATCGTAAAAGCTAATAGGCGAGACTCAGAAGTTCAGAGCTGTCTGTAGATTACAAGGATTGAAAGAAACAACCAAACCCCCAAAAAGTTCATTTTACAACATTTGGTAAAGGAAGGGACAGAAGCCCCCAGTGCTGCAAGGCAGATTTTGTCATTAGTGCTCCATTTCTGTCTGCCCAAGAGAATGCCATAAATGTGCTCCAGTTCTGCTGGGCATTGCCCCCCTGATTTCTGGTCTGTTTCTTTAATCACGGCTTTGACCCATCTGGAAAGTGTCTGTTTCAATGCTTCCATCCTTTCTCTCAGCCAATACACAAGATGAATAATACATCTGTGGCTTTATCTCAAAAGTCCATAGTCAAGTTTTATTTGCTTCCATGCAAAAACCTTACAGCGACCACAGACTTAACAGCAAAAATATTGTACAGTTCTAAAAGCAGTCTGCAGTCAAGCTTGTGGAAGCTCTTCAAAAGCTGACGTCTTATGAAAGGTCAGGGATAGGTGTTCTAGTGGACAGTGAGCTTCAGTTTTTATTTGGGGGTCAGGGATAGGTGTTCTAGTGGACAGTGAGCTTCAGTTTTTATTTGGGAATCATTTTCAACTGTCTGCTTCTGGATTTGGGGAGTTGTGGTTTTTACTTGGTTTAGTGGTTGTTTTGTTTATTTGTTTGTTTGAAAAGATTTTCTTTCAATCAAATAGCCCTTCCCAAATCTAATTTCTCAGCTATGCAGATCTCAGGATCACAGAAGAAGAAACACTGATCTTTTCTGCTCTGTAGACAAGCAAATTATCTGTGTGAAAGTGACAGAACCAATTAATGTAGACAGAGAGGAACTCTAGAATGTTGTCTATTCTGCTTGAAATACTCTGTGGTATAGACTTTGGTTGAGTTATTCCTCACCTTTCTTTTTCTAGGAAAAGAGTTGTTACAGAAGAGAAAGGGAAAAGAATGAGTGGGAGGAGGAGGCATGTGCAGTGATACAGGTAGAATGGGCTGGACTGATATTTCAAACAGCTAATCATCTACTAGACAAGAAGAGATCTTCTCTTGTTCATGTATAACTGCTTTTGAAACAAACTGCAGAATCTAGACAAACAATCCCTTATCAGTAACTTCAGTTAAAAAAACAGTAACAAATCAGTTACTTCAGGATGTTTGCAGAAGCATTCATTGCCTAATATGATATAAAAAAGGTAAAATCTTAAGCAAATAACTGCAGAACTCTACATTAGATTAATTTTTGTAATAAAGCTCATTCTACAATACTCATTCTATCAGACAATGCTGGTCACTATCATTTCTTTGATGTCTATTCATTTGACCAAACAGGGCAATCCACACTTATCTTTTGACTATTCCAATCTGCAATACATTTTCAATCAATGAAAGTTTCCAGTAGGTTTAAAAAGAAGATTATTTACTCCTAGAGCAGAGGTAATTTGGTGTAAATTACTGGGTAATGTATTTTGTGTTCTGTCATGGCACAGCATGCTCTGATGAGCATTCTGAGTGGGACCTGTGTGGAATGCCCAAGTTGATGCACAGGTCATAGACTATTTTGAGGGCTTTTCTTGCCAGTCCTCTGGAGGATGGCTCCTGGCTGATGAGGAAGTGTAGGAGTTCAAGTACAGAGCACAAATGATCGAGAAATAATTTCAAAGCTGTCAGTTCAACAGCTTTGGACAGCAGTGAAGCCTAGGTTTGAAGATACAGTGCTAGTTCCTGCTGCTACCTGCATACTTAGAGGCATTCAGAGAGACTGAGTGGTGAAGTGATCACTATCACCCTGCTCTTTTTTACTTGGCAAATGCTTGGAAGATGTAAATTTCTAGAAGCAAGAGGCATGCACAGCTCTCTTTGATCTTCATGTTTAACATTCTGAGTTACTTCAAGTGTAATCTTGTTGCAAATCCAAGTCAAGGACACCGTAATTTCTTCACTGAAAGAGTGGTTAAGTCCTGGAACTGGATGTCCAAGGAAGTGCTGGGATCACTGTCCCTGGAAGTGTTCAAAAAACATGTAGATGTGGAGTTGAGGGACATGGTTTAGTGATGGACTTGACAGGGTTGGGCTAGCAGTTGGGCTCTATCATCTTGGGGGTCTTTTACAACCTTTGTGATTCTAATATTCTGTGATAATTGACTCGAGGAAAATTCAGCATACTAGAAAATAACATTTGTGCAGAAAGCTGTTGTAGGCCTAGAGTGAAATTTCCCTGTGGCCAGTTCAGGTATGCAGCAATTTGGATTTATCTACCTGGTCCCAGGAATGCATTTTTAACCACTTTGCATGGCTTCATGATATCTAGTTATGTGATTAGGACCTCCATAGCTTGTGTAAAATATTCCCATCACAAGAAGTAAAAGCTCACTGCAAATTAATTATTGAGCATTTTGTAGTGAGTTTGAAATCCCTCCTCAGTGTAATGCTGGCTTGGGACCCTGCCACAGGCTATCATTTGATACTTCAGTAATCAGCAGCTACCTCAGATGCATTTCTTCTGCACTCACTGCAGTACAGGTGTAGCTGCACATGCAAGGCTGGCAAAACAATGTCAAGACCAAAAGGTTATTTTCAAAATATTTATCTCTTCTTACCTCTCCAGCATTAATCATTATTAAGCATTAAATAATTCCCAAAGCCTGCCACGGTGGACATGATTAAAACAATTTCTGAGCATCAATGTTTGCAAAGACAAATTGTGTTATGAAAGGAACCTAAGCAGCATTTTCATGTGGAAACTAAGTGCAAATATTCATAAACCCTGTTTTATCAACTAGCAGTTGCACAATGGATGACTGATAAAATTCTTTTCGGCCTTCTTCTTCCCCAGTGGACCTGTGTAGTTGGCTAAGCAGAGCCTTCAAGTCCAAGGTCTCTGTAATGATCTTCCAGTTACATTTTGCATGCACATCTTGAATCCACCCATGTCAAGGTTTGCTATTACTAGAAAAAAAAGAAATCTCCCAGAGTGAAAAGAAGATCAAAGAACATAGTGAACCCTGCTAAGCAGCTAGTCAGATATTTGTCTGCAAAGAAGCTGCAGCAGTGACTACATGTTAGATGGCCTTTACTCCTTTCATCTGTGAAAAAAAAATGAACAGGGCAAGCTGCTTGTGGTGAAAAGGAAGCATTTTGTAGATTCATAGACTCGTAGAATGGTTCAGGCTGGAAGCGACCTTGAAGATCACTTAGTTCCAACCCCCCTGCGATGGGCAGGGACACCTTCCACTAGACCAGGTTGCATTTAATTTAGCTTGCCTCCCTAAAACCTCTGAGCACTCACACATTTAGTGATTCCACCTCCAACTGTAGCATGTCATTTCCTAAATCATGCCACCTGCTCAGAAGTGAGCAGTCACAACTTGCCTGTGGCTGCCCTACTTTTCTAACCACACGAGTGCTTCAAAGTGGAGCTCAGACGTCTGCGTTGGTCAGAGAGGGGCAGAATTTAATGTGTGAAAGGACAGTGTCTTGTAATGAGGGGCATGGGTGCTCTGCACTGATGGTGACAGTCCAGCCCTCTGCATAATGCTGGGCCAAACACCTGATGTAGATATGCCAGAAGTGTTTGGAAGAAACCAGAGTTGTAATACAGAAACACCTAGTGTTTCCTCTGCTCAAGGCTAGGAGAAAGGCTGCTAGACTTGCTTTACAGTTTCCTCATCTGATGAGTTAAAAAACCTTAGCTATTCATAGCAACACTCTGTAGTCTTGTATTTCCCACATAACTCCTAGTGTTCTTGCTGTGTATTCCCTGTAGCACACAGTACAGTCTATCACATGCAAGGAATGTCTGTCTTCTGGGCTTTTCTACCTTTTTTTAAACAAAAGATGCAACCATACCATGGCAAGTCAATAGACAAGTGCACAGTCAATGAAGACAATGCTCTATCACCCAGACAGCTGAATCTATCCACACAGCTTGTCTCCAGGTCCCCCCACAGCCAACTAGATGGGATAAAACTCTGAAATGTTTTTATTTTGGCTTAAGCCACCAAAAAGAAGGTTATTAGGAGCAGGAAGATATAATTCTGCCACTTCTAAAATATTTTTGAACATACTGAAAAGATATAATATGGTCAGGTTTTGGACCTGAAGTTGAAAATGCGTGGGAGAAGGATTAGGAAAGGGAGAGTCATTCTATAAAAGGACATAAGAGAACAGCCTTCTGCTAGAATATAAAAGAATAGCCTTTTGCTATGAAAGTCTGCCAAAATTTCATCAAGTCATATGTCCCTGGAAAATATCTCTTGGCAGATACCCAGCAGAGACTTGTGTCCTGTCTGCCAAGGATGTTCCATCTGGATTATAACATCCCTGCCAAACTGAGCATGTGCAAGCTGCTCTAAATAATTAGACATGCTTTACTCCAGGATGAACAAAATTCCTTTGCAGCTCTTCCTTGTGGTCCCAAGAAACTCTTGAGGATAGAGAAGGAAGGAAAAAAAGTAGTGATGAGTATGACTTTTTGAAGGGAGGTGTCTGCGAATCCTTTTTGTTGGGGAAAATAGGGTAGGGAGGACCTGAGGGAAGGAGCAGACATACTGGAATAAAGAAGGTGAGAAAAGGGAGTGATGGAAACCAAGGAGAAACAAGTGTGAGGGGAGATTTAGAAAAAATTCAAAGTTCTGAGAACTTCAATGTAAGTGGTAAAAGCAAAAGGTGAAATCCAACTGTTAGTTAAAAAGTGTCTGAGGATGATGCTTTTCCCTCCATGCAACCCCTGCCTTGTACTGCTGCCTTGGGTGCTGCTTCTGCTCTGAACTGTAACAAACTGCTAAGGAGGACTACTTTTATTATAAGAGGAAGAATCTGCATTTAGCTGAGGGGTGTTTGATGAGGTAATGGACTACTATAGTGGAGAGACAAGACTGTCTTTTACAGATTTAGTTGAATTTTACCCCATAAAAAGTTTTTCAAACTCACTTTTACCTCAATTCCATCTGTGACAGCAGTGCTACTCAGTTTAGTTGAGTGCCATTTTGATATGCACAGCACCCTACAGCTGAGGAAACCACTAAATTCCTACTGTTACAATTGCCTTTGAAATGAAGGCAGTTCTTATACACATAGAGAGAGATAAAAACACAGACAGTCCTGAAAAACCAGGTACAAGGTGAGGAAGAACTAGTAGTAGACTTCAAGCTGCAGTGTGGCATTTACACCATTGAAGAACCCCACCACTGATTGCAAATCTTCTGGACTGATGAAAACACTCTAAATGTAGTTAATTCTTTTGTATTCTGTGGATGGTTTAGCTTCTTAAATAGCTTTAGGCCATATACAGGATGAAAAAATGAACAAAAGATATTTTTCCATATGAACAGATTCTAGTTAAACTTAATTATGAGGTACTACAATACCCAAGTGTCTTTTATGTCAAACATACTCTTTTAATATGACTTATTGGATGCAACTAGAATATGAACATACTTCACCAGATCTACTGCAAAGGAAAGAAAGACAAAATCACTTCTGTATTCATTAGATTTGGTTGACTGAATTCCAACATAAGGGTCAAACTGAACTTCCCTTTGTTAGCAAATCTGAGCAGCAATTTTTGGTGCAGACTGAATTAGCATGTAGGTGTTCTGTCTGTTATTTTAAAAAAAAAAAAAAAATATATATCTACCTAGCCACACATACTGCTTTTCATCCTCAGGGTGATGCTGAGATCCTGAATTTCAAAAGGAAAACAAACAAAATGGATGGAGGAAAACATCTACTGCTGTGGGTAGTATTACTTTCCCCCCACCCCGTGGTGATCTTTAGTAAACATACAGGTGAAATATATTTTCAGCCTTTGCAATCTATATTTATATCTGATGTTAGATTTACTGAAGTATATTAATGACAACATTACTAAACCCTGAAAATTTGTTCCTTAATTCTTGCAAATAAAATTTCTAACAGTAAAGAAGCAAATATAATTCACAGCTAGATGATGAACATACTAAACCACAGAAGAAAAGAAGTAATTACCTTTCAGTATCTCCACTGACTGTGTCCCCTGCTCTCTGTGGAAGAAAAAGAAATAGTATTAAGCACGATGAAAGACTTCCTTGGTGCACTCATTGTCATGGTATCTGCAGCGAAAGAAGTCACAGAAGTAAACCACAGCAGTCTGCAACTCTGAGGAAAAGGAAATGGAACATTCATTTCATTTTCTAACTAACTGCGATTTCACAACGAAGATCACGTTTAAAACAACTGGCATCTGCACTTAGAGAACAGCTTCAGCTGCTGTGCAGTCGTGAGAAAAGCTCTTTAAAATAAGTAGGGAGTTAAAAATTTGTTAGAGCGTCTGCATTGGCAAAAATGTTAGTATTTGAAAGGAGTTTAAGTGTAAAGCAGTAATTTTGTAATACAGATTACAGCATCTCAGAAGGACAAACTGTCACCAAAGCATTCTGACACATCTTTCTTACATAGCTCTGCACAGTTTAATTTACTGCACTGGATACTACTCTGAGGTTGGGCAGTGAACTTCTCTTTTAGCAGTAAGTAATTCAGAATTAAAAAATCAAATCCTCAAACTGCTTCTATTACTTTAAACCAAGCTTTCTGACAGAGAAGTTTTCCCACAGCTAAAACCAGTTTCTCATCCTGAAATTACAAAAAATACTTTAAAATGGAAGGGCTTTTTTTGTTGTTATTGTTAATGCAGATATCTGCACTGGGAAATTCTTTGTATGCTTTCTGAAACACCAAACAGGAACCAGATTAGTTTTTGTAAGTATAATGCTTGTGCTTTAATCTCACTTTAGGCTTACGGGAAGAGGCTTCGGCGAACAACTGCAAAACTGAAATGCAGACTGCACATGTAAGAGACAGGAAGTCTGCTGGGGCTGTTGAACCACACAGGCTCTAACACAGGTACATTCTAACAGCATCTCTGAGAAAGCTTTACAATGTTCAGAGGACAAGAATGCATTTTGCTGCCTCCCACCTTCACATATCTCCCTGGTGCACCCATACACAGAATCATTTATCATCTTTTACCATCCTATTTCTGCTATAGGTAATAGATCATCTGCCACTTGAAGCAGGCAAAAAAACCCCTAGGTGATGAAGTTACCCTGGTGATAATTAATAAGTTTGGAGGGGATTGATGATAGCACAGTAAAACTAGAATATCTCAGGAGGCTTCTTTGTCATTTCCTTGCTTGTAATAGAACTAGTTATCTGACCTAAGATCAGAAAGACATTTTCCTCCCTGCAGGACCATGTAGATCTACATAACTACTCCTCCTCCTCTCTTCTCTTAATCATTCCTGTTATCCAAAGCAATCTTCCTATCCAAAGGAGAATCAACCTGCCACAGGAACATGGGAAACATACAGCAGGATTGTCGATGGCAAAGATGGATTCATAGATGGCAAAGATTGATTCCCAGACTATTACAGACTGCTTAAAGTCAAGAGTGGATCATTAAATCAATACATGAAGTTTCATAATGATCACTGCTGGAGTAGCTGATCTCTAAGTTCCCTTCCAACCTAAGCCATGCTAAGATTTTATGATTCTGTGGTCATAGGGCTGAAAATTAAAGACTGCTAAGAAGGTTGCTGCTGGTACATTGCAGGACATGTTTGTGTTTAGAATAGAACATCTCCACATCTCCAAGTCAGCCCACACTCAAGCCCTCTAGAGTCATAGCAAAACTGTCTGTAACAATATGATGTAACTGTCACACACTTAGATAGATTTCCTGTCCCTTATCTTCCACAGTAATAGGATGCTACAAATGTCACAAATACCTTCTTGTTTTCTCTTGTTGGTACATTAAATATTGGCCTTTTACTTCTTCTGGTAAAACATCAGCTGTGAGTATCAAATATGGTGACTATTTAGGTAAGAGAACTTAGCTATGAAAAGGAACAAAGTGATGCAGGAGTCTTCCTACACACCTTGTTGTAACCAGGCAAAGGCAGGAGCTCCCCAATGGGTAACCAAGAACACAAACCTGACTTTCTCGACTCCTCTAGACACCTTAATTCTCCTCAGGATACACTGAAATCTAGCCTAAAGAACCTATATGAATGAAAATGCACCACCTAGAAACATTCGTGTTTTCTTGAAGCAGCCTCCAAGAGATAACAGCAGACATCTAAAGCAAAATATCTCTTTGAAGAACTTCAGTAAAATGCTGCATAGTAAATGTCAGATTTCTGCTGCTGCCAATGCACTATTAAATACGAATGAACCTGGCTGATCATCCCTGAAAATACTGTGGACAGCCTAGCAAAATATTGTGTGGCCAACCGAGGAGAAGAACTTTGACAGCAGTACTACCCATGCCACTGTTAGAAACATAGAATTTATTCATACTAAAAGGCTCAGAGATTTTCTTCTCAGATCCTTCTGCCTTCTAGTGTTACTAATTTTAGCAGCTAAAAGTAGGACTAATCATTCAGTCAGTTTAAATCTTTCCCATTCTGTTTCTTAATTAGCAGAGGGTTGTGTTTTTTTTTTTCTTTTTTTTTTTTTCCCCCAGAACTTCTCCCAAAATAAAAGCAAAGCATTTCCAGACAGGAATTTATTCACTTTCTCTCCTAAAGAGGACCCATCCCACACCCCCTTCCCTGAGAAAACTAAGATAATCCTCCTTGTTCACATTGTGCTGGCCATAACAGAAAGGGAAAAAATAGTTGATATGAGTACTTGAAAGGTAGAAAACATATTTATGACCTTTTAGTTTTGACTGATACTTAATTTATTAGAAAAAAAAACCTCTGCTCCTGACTGAGTCATTCATAACATCTGTATTACTACTAGTATCTAATAATGGATACTAGGGATTATTACAGACATACACATATACAAGGCCTTTTATTTGACTGACTTTTTATCCCCAAAGCAGCTACCACTGGAGTAGATTCTAGCTGCTAGCTTGAAACACCAACCTTCTGAACAGATTTCTGGTAGTATGTATGGGAAAACCCCTGCACTGGCATTCCTACAAATGTCTACATATAGCTCAAAACAATTCCTTTGTACAATTGCAATTACATGCAGAGACACAGCACTGACACTGCCTAATATGTGGTAGACTCCTATCTACATTTTCAGTGACCTTACATACACATTTTTTGAGCAGTTGCTTCTTAAGCTCCTGATATTTGGGAAAAAAGAAAATGCCTCAACTTCGCTTCTTGCTAAAAGGCCACTTTCATGGCTGGTAGACACGTGGGAGGCTCGGGAGGCACAAGTCTTGTCATGCTGTCACAGACTATAAACCACAAATTCTGTGAAATTCAGGTCACTGGCACCTATCAGCCTTCTTTAAGTCAGCCTCACATTTTTGTAGCTCTAGGGATTTCAGTGGATCTGCTTCTGACTTGCACAAGTAGGAACAAAAGGGCAGCAAGACCTGCATGGTCTAACAAGCAGATCTGATGATCCTCTCCCAAAGCAAATCTTGTAGAATCTGTTTACCTGAAATTCCTATAAATAACTGATACCAAAAAAATCATTTCTTTGAATCAGGATTTCATAATGGAAAGAAATGTTTTATCCTAAGGAGCAAAGAAATCACATAAACCACAGAAAACAGAAGAACCTTGAGAGAGTGTGAAAGCATTTGAAAGTCATTATTTAGCTGTTGTTTACTAATGGAAGGGACTAGAATAGTTTGATAATGACTTTACTCAGCTCAGTAGTCAAAAGCAATATATTCATTCTATCTAGATATGCCATTTATTCAGATAATAAAGGCTAAAGAGGCTTCTCGGTATCGATACTGTTCTGTTGGTCTTCCATGCTCAGATATCGAATTCCCTACAAAAATGATTTCTTCTTCTGCTTCCTTAACTCACATCTTCATTATCCTTAGAATTTCCTTACATTATGTTTGTTCAAAAGTGAAACAGTAGCTTTGTTGCCAGGGGCTTTACTTATCTCTCTAGCTCAGTGAACTGACGCTTAACCCATTGAATACACTTGCAAAATTATTATGCTCAGCTAAAAATGAAAGCAGCCTTTGAGGTCTTTCTTCCCCTAATTCTTATTAAAGGAAGAGATAATAGAGACAGGAAATAATCTCATGCAGTTGACATCCATGTTCAGTTCTGAAGTTCTCAGTTTTTATGCTGAAAACCCCAAGATGACAGGTGAGAAAATTCGCTAAAGACGGAAGAAAAATATCCACTCATAATTTTTTAATTATCTGGTACATTATGAACATGATATAAGCACAAGTAGGCAACAGAGAAAGCAGCAAAATTTTAACAGAACAGAAATTTTGGGTTTGGAAAAATGTAGCATCCAAGAGGAAACTACCTCAGATTATACATGAGGCTAAAACAAGTATTCTAGAAATTATCTAAAGACAGACTGCCTTGTGGCTAAAAAAGAAATATATATATATATATATAAAATGTTATGGAGATAGTAAAAAAGAAAAAAAAATCACAATAATGCATAAACTTTTTTTAATTTGTTTTTTGGTTTTTTTTTTGTTTGGGGTTTTTTTTGTGTGTTGGTGTTGTTTGTTTTTTGGTTTTAATTTTTTAACCTCCCTGGAGGTGTTCAAGGCCAGGTTGGAGGAGGCCTTGAGTGACCTGTACTAGTAGGAGGTGTCCCTGCCTATGGCAGGGGGTTGGAACTAGATGATCCTTGAGGTCCCTTCCAACTTTACCATTCTATGATTCTATGAAATATGAGGAAAACCTGTCTGAAGTTCACTTTTTATCCCTTGCCTGTACTTTGGTAGAAAGACTCTCTGAAGAGAGATTCTATGATCTTGCCCAAAGCCTCCCTTTGTCCTCACCAAGCCACTCTTTTATTTGAAGGAAAGTAAAGAAATTGAAGTGAGGTTTAATCTGAATATCAAAGCTCTAAAAAATTAAACAAACAAAAATATTCACCCATCCCCCTCCAAAAACCGCCGACATCCCAACAAACAAATCCAAAACCCACCAAACTCACAATGAAAAGGCTCTTTTTGTCAGATCTAACAATCATAGAATGGTGAAGTCCGCAGGGACCTCAAGGATCATCTAGTTCCACCCCCCTGCCATAGGCAGGGACACCTCCTACTAGTACAGGTCACTCAAGGCCTTGTCCAACCTGGCCTTGAACACCTCCAGGGAGGGAGCAGCCACAACCTCCCTGGGCAACCTGTGCCAGTGTCTCACCACCCTCACTGCAAACAACTTCCTCCTAACATCCAGTCTAAATCATCACTCCACCAGTTGAAACCCATTGCCCCTTGTCCTGTCATTACAAGACCTTGTAAATAGTCCCTCCCCAGCCTTCTTGTAGGCCCCCTTCAGATACTGGAAGGCTACTATAGAACAAATACTGCATCCCAAAGACATGGGTTGGGGGTCTGGGATTAAAAAAACTCCAGCATATTTAACTGTAAATGTATTTGTGTTCTCTGAAACTCTTCAGTTTTTCTGGAATAGACACCAGGTACGAATTTGTTGCAATAAAGTCAGTGGAACTACTGAGTTTTGTGGAAGGAGGAATAATTCCATGCTGTGTACTTAGCAGTCTTAATTGTATACAAATGGACATTCATTTGAAGTATCAACTAAAGCTTAGGAAATACAATTTTTGTTAATCACAGAAAAAAATCACAGGGCAGAGTTGAATACCATTTAATAAGAGCTGCAGTGAAGTTTTACAGCTTTCACATAAAAGGCAGAATGCTCTTGCTGAGGAAGAAGCGTGCAGAGCCCTAATGCAGTTGGAAATCCAATCCGATGGCATTAAGCGGTTAGAGATGGAATGGGTTTCTCACTGCAACTTTCTGCTGTCACAAAGCACAAACATTCTGTTGCTGAGGAGTTAAAAATAGCCAACGTGGAGCCCACTATTCTGCAGTGATTTTGCTGCACAAGATTTCATGGGAAAGGTAAGGGAAGTGGAAGAAGAGCTGTGGCTGAAGATGAAAGGATGTAGTGTGGCTCAAGAAGGTCAGGGAAAAAGACAATTCCTTCCTCTTCCTTTTTCTAGTTTTCCCTCTTCTCTAGGTACAGGCTTCCCATGACCCTGTCCTACACAGGACTGACCTTTCCTGTCATGCAATGCTTTTTGGTTTCCTCCAAATCCCCATCCTCATTCTTTTTCTAAGGAGGTTTGAAAGACAGTTGCTGAGAAGATGAAGGGAACAAGGTCTGAGCTAGTGAGTAGAGCAGAAGTCTGACGAGGGTCTTCAGAGTACTTCAGAGCTGGCTTCCTGTGCATTTATCCCTTTGTTGACAAGAGTGGGCGATGGTGCAGGGTGGTGAGACACTGGAACAGGTTGCCCAGGGAGGTTGTGGCTGCTCCCTCCCTGGAGGTGTTCAAGGCCAGGTTGGATGAGGCTTTGAGTGACCTGTACTAGTGGGAGGTGTCCCTGCCTATGGCAGGGGGTTGGAACTAGATGATCCTTGAGGTCCCTTCCAACCTTACCATTCTATGATTCTATGGCCTTTGTGTTGGGAGGAAGAGGAGCTTGCATGTTTGTACTTGGTGCATTTTTCTGGATGATAAACATTGCAATTATGGCAGCAATAATATCAATTGCAGCTAATATTTACTAAGGAACGTTAAATCACATAAATCTGAATGCCTCTTAATTTATCCCTAGACTACACGTGCAGCTTGGAGAAATAATAAAACCAAACCATAAATTAATTTGCAAAAGAATCCATCTTACAATGCACTGGCTAGGTGCTTGCCAGCTTGAGCCTTCATGTGTTTAGTTATGCTGCAGGATAAATGCAAAATAATCCTATCTTAAAATCAACACAACTGGACAGAATCAGTCTGAAGCAACAGAAACCAGAAAGACATAGATTAGCTTCTCTGAGCAGCTGGAATCCATGCAATCATCCTCAACTCACCTGCAAGTCGGGAAAACAGGGTTTTCCATATTGCAGACACTTAAATAAAAAGCAAAGAAAGAATGTATTCAGCCATGCTGAAAGGAAATAAAACTCTGAAGGAAGTAATTCTCACCCTTGACAGCACAGTTTTGTTTCTTCCTGCAAAACCAGGAATGAAAAAAATACAATACGAGCACTTTGGGTACAAAACTGGCAATAAGTACTCCTCCCTCAGTCATATGGAGCTGAACACACATACACACATGCTTCTCCCAGACTATCATGGTTATTGTATTTACCATAGTAGCTCTCACTGTCTAATCATCCTAAAAGCAAAACAAAACAAGCCACCAAAAAAGCTATCCGGAACATCTGGCCCATCCCAGCATGCATGCATCAGAGGAAAAATGGATCTGCATTGTTTCTGCTCACATTTTAGTTCTCAGCATGTCCCACTGAATTTTATGTCATTTGTCAAGCTGTCTTTTTGCAGCTCCAAGAACAGTTAAATGGCATTTACATCACTCTGTGCTAGAGGCATCAATTACCAACTTCCTGTGATCAGCAGGAAGAAAATAAAAAGGAGGTTCAGCAAACTGCGAACGACCAGCCCTAGACTACCATAATACTTCAGATTATCTTTAAAATAAGAAGTGACTACTGCCATAACACTCTCAATGGCTACCCTAGAGCAGCCATTAATTCTATTTTACTGCATAGAAACTATCCTAAAGTCTGCTAAAAACAGTCTCTGCTACATACTGAGAGTCAATAGTTTCTAATCCAGTTTACACAATATGACAAAACAAAATACCCAATTGCTTTGTAGATAAAAGGCCCAGAACATTTACTGCCAAGTAAAACCAGATGAAAGACCACGATTGTATCTGAGAATTTAATGTAGTAATCATCAAACCACATTTCAGGCATTTGGAACAGGGAGGTGGTGGAGTCATTGTCCCTGGAGATGTTCAAGGAATGTGTGGATGTGGCACTTCAGGACGTGGTTTAATGCCCATGGTGGTCAATGGTTGGACTCAATGATCTCAGTGATGAGGTCTGTCCCAACCAAGACAGTCCTGTGGTTAGATGAGACTAGTGTAGGTCTGAGGCAGTAAAACCACAAAGTGAACACCATGTGGATTTTCTAATGGGTCAGGAGTACTCTTTTAGACAAAATGCAGCTGAGCAGCAGGAAATGTGCATTTCACTAGAGGTTTTCAGAAGATGAATATCCATTTCAACATGGGCAGTATTTCCTACTCAAGACTTCTCTGGTTTGTTTAATAGGGAAAAATGAAGAATTGCTCCTGTACATCTGGTCTGCTGTGCAAGTGTGCTACTTGCTAGGATACTCTTCTGGTAGTACAAAACAGGGACATACTCAGGTGTTAGCTCTATTCTTGTAAGCCCAGAGTCTATCCCAGAGGTGTATTTCAGCAATACTCTAATAAATACATTTTTGGAGCATTTACATATACCTCCCTATTTAGGCTTCATCTGGTCACTTCAGAAGTGAAGCATTACCAAACTTAGGAAGTCATGTTCTAAGAAATACTCCTTTGATTAATATTAACTATAACAGCCCCGTTAATTATAATGGACTCTTCCTCAGATTCTGTGACATACACGACAGAACTGCACACCAATTAAATCAGAGTTACAAATACAGCCTGCAAGGGGCAGTGTTTCTTGACAGCAATATTTTACTGCCACATAGCTTTATGCATCATTTTATATCCTGGGCATACTGCCAATATTGCATTACCTAAATATCCATTTTATATACTAACTCTGCATCCTCACAGCAACTTCTGAAATCAGTCTAATTGTTTAATTTTAGGTTCCAAATCAACACTCCTTCCAAAGTGAAGTGGTGAATCCATGCAATTATCAATTTTGCAGAACTTCTTACATCTGTGTCTGGTGATTTAAAGTACTGTTAAGTAAGTGCCTGTGGCTGTGGTATGTATTTGTACAATTATGTTAGAAAATAAAGCAATGGCTAAGTGAGGCTCAATCTCTCCTTCCATCATGCCACATTGTTTGCTTACATGACACTATCACCTTCCTTTGACTAGAGATGATTAAGATCCTATTTAACATTACCATTGCCATTTCCCAAAGCATTTATCAAGGCTGAAATTTTGATCTATATTCAAAAGTTGTTCTGGGCATGTGTTAAGTATAGAGGAATCATAGAAATTTGATTATGGCAGTTCTGTGTTTTTGACTTCCATAAAAAGAAACAAACAAAAAAACCAAACCAGTGCTGTCATCAGATGTTACTGCCTCCAGAGAGCTGAGAAAAATCAGACTACAAGAGTAAGGAAAAGGTAAACTGATCCCAGGGGAAGAAAAAAAGTTATTTAAAATTTAAAAACAGTAAAAGCTGTCTTATGGTAATCTTTGAAGTATCTTCTAACTGAGCTTAGTGTTGCTGTACAATTAATTCTCAAAAGAATAAAAACTCATTATCCAAGTAAGTAAATATATTGAAATGCTTGCAAAAGTCTTGATAAAACCTTTAGATATTAAGGAAATCAGATGATTAACTTAAAACTCCAATGTCTATCTAGGAATACCACTATCTGTTATTTTTTTCTCTTTTTGTTTTGGTTTTTTTTTTTTTTGAGATAAAAATGTCACTAAATTAAATATCAGAGAATAATCTTCATTCTGGGTAGCTGTCCTTCAGAATGGATCATACAATGGCTTAGGCTGGAAGGGATCTTAGAAATCATCTACTCCAACATCCCTGATATGGGCAGAGACACCTTTCATCTAGACTTGGCTTGCTCAAGGCCTCATCAAGCCTGGCCTTGGATACCCCCAAGGAGGAGGCATCAACAACCTCCCTGGGCAGCCTGTTCCAGAGTCTCACCACTCTCATACTGAAGAACAACTCCTCAAGATCCAGTCTAAATCTACTTTCCCTCAGCTTCAAACCATTCCCCCCAGTCCTATTGCTAGACATCCTTATGAGAAGTCCTTCTTTAGCCTTCTGCAGGATCCCTTCAGGTACTGGAAGACAGCTCTAAGGTCCCCCGGGAGCTTTCTCTTCTCCAGGCTGAACACCCCCAGCTTCCTCAGCCTGTCCTCATAGCAGAGGTGTTCCAGCCCTTGGCTCATCTTTGTGGCCTCCTCTGGCCTCACTCCAACAGCTCTGTGTCCTTCCTATGATGGGGACACCAGAACTGGATGCAGTATCTGGGATATGCCAAACTATTTTTTGCTTCACTTTTTGTAACTCTTTGAGTATTCAGAGTGAGAAGATGTTGCTAAGAGGAATGATTCTGTGCTGGCAAGAACCACAAAATCTGTGTCAGCAACTCTTGTATATTGTTGAATCAGTTCCTCTTGTATATTCATAAGGCAGTTGACTAAATGCCTGAGATGTTCTGATTCCTGTGACTGCCTCCTGAGGAATGGCAAAGGTCTATCTCTAATGTTCAGAAAATTTATGGTGATAAGAGAAGTGATATCACTCTGTCAGCCCTTGAAGAATCATTTCACATATGTCCTTCTCTGTAATTGCTGCACATGCCTTGCATTTTTTCTTCCAGTCTAAGCTGTTCTTATGTGAAAGTTCTGGTGATACTGACATGAAGCAACTTTCCTGGGCTATAAAACAGAATATTAAAACATAAAGTGGAAGAACATGTTTTTATACCTTTACCAGTCCCAAAAGGAAACTGTTTTAGTGTTTTTCCACGTAGTCTGTGCAGTAAGGATCTGTGCAGCAGGAGTGAGCTGCGTGGCACAGTCGACTTGCTAGAGGGCAGGGATCCATCCAGAGGGACCTGGACATGCTGCAGAGCTGTGCCCAGGCCAACCTCATGAAATTCAACAAGGCCAAATGTAAGGTCCTGCACTTGGGTA
>WBNM01014002.1:216329-230343 GCA_013399055.1 Ramphastos sulfuratus
CTGCCTATGGCAGGGGGTTGGAACTAGATGATCTTTGAGGTCCCTTCCAACCTTACCATTCTATGATTCTATGATCTTTGTCATGTACTTACGTGATAAAGTGGAACTGTATTGTTTTCTGCTAGTGAGAAATTCAAGACATCTTGCTGCCCAGGTTCCAGCCTAACATTGATAGTAGATGTCAGCACAGATGAGCTCATTGGGTAGTTTGAGCTGGTCGTGGGCTTGCCCTTTTTTCTTGACCTACGACCTGTGTCCCGTTTGTTGTCTTTCTGTGTCAAAGGCTCTTCTTGGATAACCAGGATCTTGTCATCGCTCAGATACCGCAGCAGTGAATTCTCAGAGTCAGTTGGAGAGGAAAAAATAAAGAAACATTAGTAAGAGGAAATGACCAGAGAGCCATTTTAGCTACATCTGTGTTGTCATCTTAGTGTATCTCCCATTTCATCTGAGGCTCTTTCCACAGAAATCAACCTTATTTGTACCAAGGTTGCAATCAAGAGCAAACTAAGTAGCTGGCCCAAAAGCCAGGCACAAAGAAGATGCATACTCAGATCTTTGTGTGACAGATGGTATGAAGCCAGTCCACATCATATGGCTTGCATAACACAGAAAACAGAAGTACAGGCAGAATGTGTCAGTCAAATGTCAAATGCCATCATGTGGCACTATTAAAGTGGGCAGAGCCACCTGAATGTCAAGTGAATGGTGAGGGATTGCAGGGGACTTCAGCACCCCATTTACTGACACCTGCTGCCACTTGAGGTGAGAGAGAGAGCACACACATCAAATATTTGCAAATTGTACTCAGCAAGGGCCACCTCTGGGAGTCTCTGGGTCCAGAGACTGGAACTGGATTTCAAGGAACCTGACAAACTGGAATAATGGTCTTAAGAAGCTGTACAGTATACTTGGGCACAATTTCAAAATGGGAAGTGGCCAGGCAAGAGGTCTGAGGAAAGGAATCTGCCCTTAATGATGGACTACAAACTACAGATAAATCAAACTAAATCAGCAAAGGCTTGTGCCTTGAGTGGAAGTTACTTTCTCTTGGAATGTAAGATTACTGAAAAGGTAGTTTAAAGTCCTGTATTAATTTTTGAGAGCATCATTCAATGTTGTCACATTATAAGCAGTCAGGTTGAGCTCTCAGCTACCCACACTGTGCCTAAAAGATTCTCAACTACAGTATTTACTGAAGAATCTCTAACAATTGGCATGCCAATACTTGCATATTTGAAGAATACTCTATTGAATGATAGAATTGGGTTTTAGCAGAGGATAAAAGGGAAAAAGGAACTTTGCTATCACCACACTTGTAAAGTTCTTGCTTCCCACTGGCATGAACACAGATGTGTATGATTCAGATTGCTGGTCTGGACGTCAAGAGTGCAAATCATGTTTCTGGTTTCAAATATTCGTTCATAATCAAAATGTGTCTCAAAGGACTTTACCTTACATCTAAAACATCACTTAATGTTTTTTAGAGCTGTGAAGATTAAGAACTGATTCCTATTAACTAATATCTGAATCTTAGAAGGTTTTTTTCCCTTGATCTTGGACTTTCTTTACACTACAGTTAGATAAATGCCTCCTGTGAATGCAAACTTTTAATTTTCAGAAATAGAAACACAAAAAACTCAAATACTGGATGGGCTCTTTCATATTCTCTGTGGCACTTGAGAAAAACATATTTAGTTCCTGTGATGATATCTTCATGCTGCTTAAGTATCAAAGAAAAAAAACCCCCAAACCTCAGAGAACAGCAGAGAAAAAAAAATACTCACCTCTGCTTCCCCTCTTGTACATGTTTTGTTCTTTTGACTCCCCTATCCAACTGTACTCAGTAGGCATAGAAACAGGCCTCAAATCTCCTGGAAATAATTAAAGATAAACCAATACAATTTTTGAAGACTAAAAATAGAAGCCCACAGAGTAAGTAAATTCTGTAAACTATAGGCATGACATGACCCTTCACAGGAATCCTCCTTATCAGCATCTATATGTTATCACAGCTGTAGCATTCAGGATGAGTTAACCATCATATACCTCAAATTCTCTTCTGCATTTTACTGCTCTGAAGGAAAGCACCACAGACCTGGGTGACATCACTTGTAAATGTGAGGCAGATTATAAACTTATTTTAAAACTCTTTCCTGTAAAAACCTGCTTGCTCATTAAAGAGGTGCTTTGGAATAAGGAAAGAAGCAGTTTTACTATGAACTAATATGCTTTAATAAAACTAGAATGAATAATTCTTATTTTTAAACTTTTAAAATTCTTATCTTTAGAATAATAATTCATAATAAAACTAGAGAGAATGAATACAGATCCACCATTAGGTATGTCCCAGTTAAATGGTAAGACCTATCTGACCTGGGAAATCGCATGGTGAGTAATGAGGGGTTCTCATTCCAAGGTTTCTAATGCCTTGGAAAGAAAATGTGGAGTGCAGTTTGGTAACAACAGCAACAACAACAACGAAGATGCAGACATTAAGGTTTTAATTAATATGATTTTATGGCACTTTAGCTGTTAGATATTAATGTGCATTAGTCATTCCCTGCTACAGTATCAGTAGAACACTGATAGCAGGGCATTAAATGAGGCACACTGCAGAACCGACTATAAAGCATTAGCACTTTGGCCTTGTCAGTGTGCATTGTTATCACAAAATGCAGAAAAAACACCCTCTAGATGAGGGGTTAAGTTCTGTCTGACCCATAAAGCCAGAGATTCCCTTTCCTCTGTGCCAGCTGACTAAATATAGCATGCTTCTTCCACATTGGAGCAAATATTTTTAACATAGTTTGTTACTGTTCTGTTTCTAGGAGAATTACAGAATTTACATGGGAACTTTTTCCTTATCAATTTCCCCAGCTTGACTAAAGTGAACAAAGTATCTTCTGTGGATTATTTGCATGCTGTTTTTTGGGTTTTGGTGGGGTTTTTTGTTTGGTTTTGGTTTGGATTTTTATTTTTTTTAATGGTTTGGGTTTTTTTTTTTTTCATTATCTAATTATTATTCTTCCAAAACACAGCTTTTTAGCTACTAAATGTTAAGAGGATTTAAGAACAAATAAGTATATAACCAAGTACGCTTCTGGATAACAAGACTTTTCTGAAAAGTCAGTCTATAACTGTGAGGAAAATATCTGTAGCTTCCCTCTCTGCCTAGCAGGGAAAGTAACTTTAGCTACAAAGATATTAATCAACTCTTAAGTTCAAATTTGGCCTTAGAAGAACAGCTTAGAGAACAGAAGACTCTGGAGAGACCTTCCAGTATTTGAAGGGGGCCTACTATAAATCCTGTCTTGCTAGCAGAATACTTTCTGTCATTTGGATGGTTTAAAGATACATCTCTGAGTCAGAAAGTACAAAAGGTTCTACTACAGTAGAATAAAGTTTGGATTTGGAGGTCTGTTAATTGAGTGATTATTTTAATCTGTAGTTTCAAAGATTCTGGTTTATCAATTGTTGTTGAAGTAAAGGCATATTCCTGAGACTTAAAAAAATCAAATTGCTTCTAGATTTTCAAAGTTACAGAACTGCCCATCGCAAACACAAGAAAAATTTTGCCTATCAACTGGGGTCAGGCACAGAGCCCAACATTTTAAGTCATGAATTTATGAATGCAAGCCAAATATATCCATCTGGCTCCAATTTTAATCAGTTAGGATTTATCACTAACTCTAATTTTATTATAAAATAATGTCACTGATCAGGGAGATAAAGACTGACTATTACTGAGTCCTAAAGTGGAATCCTACTCTTCAGTGCTACAGCTCTGCCAAGCATCAAGTAGATGGCTGCATAAATTGCTAAAAGACCCTGCATAACACAAAGATCAATGAAAATGCTCCTGCTCTGAAAAGAGACTCTGTATGTATACAAAAGTCTGCCCATTTTACCGTTGATATTCTGCCACCTTCTACCATAAACCCACCCGTAGGTTGCAAAATAGAAAATCAGGACAAAACTTGTGTTTAACTGATAAAGATAACATTGCTTCAAACTATTACAATGACAAAAGACAGCAGTGCTTGGAAAGTTGATGCCCTTTGTTTGGAAAATCTAGCTTCAGCCAACTATTACTGCAGCTTGATGCAATTTGATGTAACCTTGCAGCTGTCACGTTTTCGGACTCGAATTCTATCCTCTCAGCTCTAAAACAGCAGGTGAAATGACTCAGCTGTCACTCATTAGCTGATCTTATCTGAAAGGTGTTGCAGTTGAAACCTTAACCGAGGTATGCAGAGTAAACTATGTCGTAGATATCTCACACCTAGCCAGAAAACCTCAGCAAACATTTATTAACAGAGGAAAAAACCTGTACAAACCAACTACCAAAATTTGTTTGGTCTTTAGGGCTGTCAGTTGCCCTCCCTTCTAACATTCCCAGTGGAAAGAACACCTTAGTCTGAGAGCAGGCAAGAGAAACCCACACCATCTCTAACGACTGGAAGAAACTTGAGAACCTACATTTAACAACATCAGTGGTGTCAAATGCTGCACCAGAGTGAACAATTCTATAGCAGACCAACCAGTGCCTGCAGTGTTTAAAGATCTTTCTCTTTCTTACCCCAGCTGTGTTTCATTTCAGCTGTTATAACTGCCTTTGGTATTACCTCCATTGACCAGCAACAGGTTTGTGTTACCTGTGCTCTTCACAGGCACATTTGTCTTCGCTACTCTGTGCGAGAGAGATTTTTCCCTTTCCTAGGTACAAACTATTTTAAGCAAAATTAGAGAAAAGAAAAAAAAAACTTCATTACACTAATTATTCCTTCACATAAACTTTTGTCTAGTTTTCAGAGCCATCAGGTCATGATTTGATGAAGAATGACAGACATTTGAAGGGGGCTTACAGGACAGCTGGAGGAGGACTTTTTACAAAAGGCATGTACTGGCAGGATGAGGGCTAATGGCTTCAGACCAGAAGAAACTGGACCTAGGTTAGACATTAGGAAGAAATTCTTCCCCCACATGGGGGTGGTGAGACACTGGAACAGGCTGCCCAGAGAAGTTGTGGAGGCTCCAAGCCTGGAAGTGTTCAAAGCCAGGTGAAATGGGGCTTTTAAGCAAGCTGGTCTAATGGAGGTGTCCCTGCATACGGCAGGAGAGTTATAACTAGATGATCTTTAAGGTCCCTTTCAGCTCAAGCCATTCTATGACATGATTCTAAGGTATGTGAGGGTGCTGCAGTGTTAACAGCACAGTTTGTAAATCTGATCAATGAGGGAGTGGCACAGATGCCAAGCCTACCATGAGTGGGTGTTTTCTCTCTTCTCCGCACTCCTGCAGCTCTGCTTCTCTCGTACTCGGAGCCCACAGAGTGGCCTTCACCTTCAATTAAGGTGTAGTACTTCCCACTTTCATGCTCCAGAAAATAGCTGGGAGACTCAGAGCCTTTCATCCCAGACTTTCCAAATTTGCTGATGTCATCACAAGACATTATTCCAATTTCATCCCTAAAAACAGTAAACCAGAAGATTATGGAAATACAATCCATTTTACAATAAAGCTGAAGTGCACAACTGTGCCTCCCAACCACTACAGATGAAAACTCCTTCAACTTAATAAAAGTGATTCAGTTCCACAAGTGTAAATTAATGAAGTCATTGTTAGGTTCCATTTTAACTGGAAGATAAACAGATCCAGGAATTTTCTGCTGTCCGAAAGGCAGCATAAGAAATTGGCAAGGCTTACCCCTACAGAAATGTATGCTTTAGAATAAGGTACAAGTGGTCATGTGAAAGTGAATAAAAATAAATGAGTAAAGAATTCCTCAAATGCTTCCTTGCTTTAGGATTAAAATGAGTTTTTTCTCCACTTTTATCTAGCCAAGTGAGAGTTATTTCTCTCAAAACAATGATATGTTACTTAATGACTTCCCAGCTCTGTATCTGACTAGATACCTAGTTTTATTGTGTTGCTTGTTGGTTCTTGTTTTTATCAATTAATAAATGAAAGTGTAAACATTTATTTTTTTGAAGACCTCAGATTCATTAGGATGCAAATACCTGGGGCCATAAAGACCTGACATTGGAGACAGAATGAAAACATCCTGGAGCGCAGAGTTCTCCATTTTGGAGGATATGCCCATTGTACTTGTTGGTGTTGTAGAGCTGCTGGTTGGACTGGTTGGAATTACAGGCTGTAAAAAAAGAAAACAACACATGGAGGATGAGTTCATGCTTTCTGTGCTACAAGTAACAGTGAAGTCAATGTGCATCATTTTTGAATTCTTGGCTTTTTTTTTTTTTTTTTCTCCAATGTACTGAAGTTTCTTCCCAAAAGATGTCTACTGAAACACTGTTTGACTGTTACGAAAGAAACTGACAAAAGACCAGGGAAATTAATTGAAAAGCCATCTCAAGGGAAAATCTGAGGCTTGGAATCAAAAGATGACTTTTAACCAATGTAGAAAATCAATTACATGGGGAGGAAGGACATACACTATTAAATGCTTTTAGACAAAAATTAATTACAGAACTGTGAAATACTTGCATTGAATGAAAGTGTTTCTAACTATAATGTTGGTATTCAGTAGAAGATTTATTAAGATGTTGTTTAGATATTTGAAAGAGAACAGAATTTGTGGTCATCTCTTTTTTTAACTGAAACTGTAGCCATGATGGTGACTGTCAAGGGTCTCTTCCAAACTGATGCATTCTATGCTTCTACCCTGGTGACACAAATACAGGCTCGGTGATGACCAGCAATAAAATGTAAAGCAATAAATTAGGAGCATTAATGAAGTACAGAGGTCTGTAACCTACGAATCATAGAATGCTAAGGTTGGAAGGGACCTCAAGGATAATCTAGTTCCAACCCCCTGCCATAGACAGGGACACCTCCCACTAGTACAGGTTGCTCATGGCCTCATCCAATTTGGTCCTGAACACCTCCAGGGAGGTTGTGGAGCACAGAATCACCCAACGTGATCTTCGATCACATTGGTGATTCTGTGCTCCACAACCTCCCTGGGCAACCTGTGCCAGTGTCTCACCACCCTCACTGGAAAGAACTTCCTCCTAACATCCAGTCTAAATCTCCCCTCTGCCAGTTCAAACCCATTGCCCCTCATCCTGTCATTGCAAGACCTTGTCAATAGTCCCTCCCCAGCCTTCCTGTAGCCCCCTTCAGATCCTGGAAGGCTACTAATCACAGAAGACTAATTCTAATCTTTTTCTAAGTGCAAGGCATTCTGTCTTCTGAAGGTAAACACTGAAATGATTTTTATGTGACTCAACAAGTAAAAGCAATCCTAAATACCAAGAAAGGGTGTTTTTCCATCAGAATATCACTCTGCATAGGGGGCCACATTACAGCACTCTTCTGCACTTATTGTCGAGCCTCTTAGACTCTGATCAAATGGTTTAGGTTTCTTTTGTATTATCAATATACATAAGGGAGACTAAAGAGCTGCCTTCCAGTACCTGAAGGGAGTCTTCAGGAAGGCTGGAGAGGGATTTTTCATAAGGGTATCTAGCAATGGGACAAGGGGGAATGGTTATAGGGGTTGTTTTCTAAAGCACTAATGCATTGTAGTGTGCTCTGTACTTGTGATTAGGCTAAGCATACCCAGTGCATGGAAGGTGCACTCAGTACCCAGCTGAGATCATAGTAATATTGAATAAAGCAAAACAAATTATTTACCTTTGTGATTTATATTCCTATCCCTATCTCTTAGCCAGTTATTTCAGTTCCTTTCAACATGCCATTCATTTTTTTCTTTGCTGTGGTTTCATAGAATCATAGAATGGTTTGGGTTGGAGAGCACCTCCAGAGGTCACTTAGTCCAAACCCTCTGGATGATTTCCTCATTATTTGGAATTACAGCCATGTTATTCAGTAGCTACATTCTTTACATCTGTGTTTTATTTCTAAGTAGGATACTTTACACTTGTCTCTCTCTTTATTACTATTTTTGTTATTATTTTATTACATTTTTAGAGCTTTTTTTTTTCTAGTTCTCCAAACTAGAATTTCCACATTTTTAATTACTAGCTGAGACTCCACTGCATTTGCAGGCCCTCCTGTTTTGTGGGACAAAACAACAGGTACCCCCTATTTATTGAAAACCAGCTGGTAAGTCCTTTGTTTGATGGTGAACCATTAACAGCTCTTTGTTAGGTGAGGTAATTTTCCACCCATTCGATCTGGGTTTCACCTAGTCCATAATTCTTGATGCCATACTTATGAGAATGTCAGGAGAAAAGGTATTAATACCAGAGGAAGATATACAGCTTCTCTCCTATCTACCTGGTGAGTTGACTGCTCACATAGGAGCACTAAATCTGTTTAATGATTTCCTCATAATAAAGTCATGTTGTTTTTGCTCGTCTGGTATCTTCCAAGCACTCACAAACTGTTTGTGCATATTAAGTGAGTGACTTCCAAGTCCCTGGCTCTTGCATTTCCCTTTGCTGAAGAGAAGCATTATACATATTGTTTTTCTAACCTTACTGCAATTCATTCATCTCTCCACTATCACAATAAATATATGTGAAAAATGATGGTCAAAGACTTCTCCCTCCCCCACCCCACAAAACCCCAGCGCTGCTTCTTGCCTTTTTCATTGGCAGTACTGTAAGGGCTCCTTCAGTGAGTTTACAGAAATATGTGCTTTTGAAGTTCCTTTTTCCTATATAAGGGGTTTAAGTCTTTAAGAAAATGCACTGCTTCATGATTGTTCTCAGAGAAGCTGTCCCCTGCCTTTTCCCTCTCAGCTTTACTTATTGTCTCCATTATCCCTCTAACAAGTGCCTCTCTTCAGTGCTTTCTAAGATTTTGCCAGCCATTATGTTTCTGGAGCAGTGGCTGTTTTTAACCCATTCCAAAAGGATGAACCCAATCCAAATAAAGCACACTGGCTGACTCTGCTACTTGCTTACAAGAAACCTTAACTCATCTGGCCTGGGAGGCTTCAATGAAGGAAAAAGAGCACACACTTTCTCCTCTCTATCGTCACTCAGAAAGTTGCAGCAAATAATAAGTCTTCTACCACCTGGAGCTGAGAATGAAGGCAGCAAAGTTGTGTACCCTTGCTCTGAGCTCCAGAGCTGGCTGTGATACAAGAATGGAATTTCAGTGGGTTTAGGTACCTGCAAAATAGCACAGGGCTCTTATTATATATTTAATGTTATTAAACCACTAATTCAATATGAGCATTTAATGTATCAGTTCAGCATGGTACCAAAAGAAAACCCAACCAAACAAAAAAACCTCACAGGGTCATTTAATTGTTTTAATCAAAACAATAAATATCAGAGCAACCAGGACTATCAGTAAACATAATCCAGTCTTTAAGTCTTATATCTCAATTTCCATAAGATTACTTAAAATGATTACCTAATGTGGGTGTACAAATTGTGTGCAAATATAGACACAGGTGAAAAACATCCCAAGGAAAACACATTCATTTATAAAGGACTTCTTAAAAAAAAAAAAAAAAAGACATTTTTATTTGCTGGTGTTATTGTTCTTGGTCAGATAGCTAATTACCAGTAAAATGCTTAAGCAATGCTGAAATACCAGAAGAAAAATGAAAGCCAAATGGGAAATTCAACACTCATCAGAAATAAACAATTGTTTGCCAAACAAAAAGGCACAAACTGTAACAAACTACATTGCTGTGGTTCTGAGGCTTGCAAACACTGGGGATAATTCGATACTGTGTCTGTGGAAAAGTGCTGTTCAAAACATCAAACAGGACTCCAGTGTGTCCTGCAAAAACCAGCAGACAAGGTGCTAAAGCTCAGTGGTACAGCAATGAGAGCTTGAACGTGGACATCTCTTAACTTCTGAGGGGGTCTGAAGGTTAAGGATGGGCTACTGAGTCCTTGCTTGCTGCCTCAAGTGAATAAACTCAATCCCCAGAATTCCCCTGATGGGTGAATGCACAGAAAACTCACAGGTGTCACTTCTACATGGATTGCCTGCGGCAAGGGAAAATGGAGCTTTGCAACTCTGTATCACCTTCTAAATGCCCACAGCCTGACATTTTTGTCAGAGGAGGTTCAGTCGTGCCAGTGATACAGATGACTAATTGGACAAGCTGCCATTCAGAAAAATGTTCAGCAGCACAAATACTACCAACAATAAGAAACACAATTCTCAACACTGCTGAGTGTTTCTCCCATCCTGTTAAATTGGTAGAGCTGTGCTGTAAAGCAGCAGGTGTCTGCACGGTGTTTGCAAGGCTTGTGGATTTTTACTCTTTGGAAACCTAAAATGCATACCTTTTCTGATGCATAAATAATAGTTTTTGTCCTCAGAGCAAGAGAACACAATGGAACACATATGAATACTACAGAGTTCAGTGGAAGAAGGAGTGGCATTAAGATGAATGACTTCACTGTCTTCTATCAGAGGAGAAGGTGAAATCTAAGAGAACAGACACAACTTTCTTACTTGCTACACTTTCTCCGAGGTGTTACAAGTCTTTCCTTCCCCAAGACATTTCTCACTGAGAAAGTGAAGTAAATGGACAGCACAATTTCAGAGTTCATCTGAGAGATTCTATGAAGGTACAGTACCTGAACTATGAACTGTGAGCTGGAGTGGGATACAAGGAGTGCTAAAGACCAACTTGTTATTTTCCTTTCTTTGCGCTACAGGCACCTGCTCTCCTAATGCTAGACAATTTCTCTTTAGTATGAAGCAACACCTCTCCAAACTCACATGCTTTTCAGAATCTGAAATGAGCTGCTTAGCCAGAATTATTCTGAAGATACTTGTAAAGCTGCAGAGCAGAACATGAGTTTTCTAATACCTAAGAATGATTATGAAGTTGTCACTGTTGACATAGGTAAACTTTCCTGCTCCCATTGCCTGTCAGGTTCTGTCTCTCAGCGTAAACTATCAAAGGTTAAATGTTCTGGATCAGGAAGTTGCAGCAGGATGGAAGTGCAATTAGAACATTTCTTCAAATAGAAAAAGAAAAAAAATTAAAATGCTGTATTTTATTCAAGCAAAGTTGCTGCGTGCTCACTTTTACAAAACACAGAGCACTGTTTGCCATTGCAGATGAAAGAATAATTTCATATTGTGTGGGAAGATAATCACAGAGTTTAAGAAATGAAAATAGTCTTCTAATATCACATAATGCCAACGAGACAAAACAAGAAAATGCATTGAGTGACGTGTCTCACTGAAGGAGAACTGTAGCAGAGAGCTTGGGCATCTGTTAACATTATGCTGTTGTTAATTAAGCACCAAGGGAAACTATATACAGCAAAGGAATACCACAGTGAGTACAAAAAGATGCATTTTGTGATGGTTCACGTGTTCTGTCTCATTAATGATTCATAAATTAACTGTGTAGTATAGTCTTAATGTAATCATTATGGAAAAAAATATTAATATCTAAGAGTGCCTTAAGCAATAATAGAAAACATGACAACATGTATTAAAAAAAATCGTGCTATGCACATAACAAATGTTATTTCTGGCCTCTGAATTTCATGTTCTTAAATCCTGTTTCTTTCAGTCATTGACTAATTATGAACTCCTTTAATTTTTATTTTTTAATTTTTATTTTCTTTACCAGCACTAAATCATAATGGAAAAAATTGCTTTGCATGTGGTACTTTCATAGTGTGTTATATATATATATCTATATATGTATCCATATTCTTCTCTGTGGAGGTGTTTTTCAGCAAGTCAGATCTTAATCTGTACTGGTGCAGGGAGTTATTCCTTCCCAGGTGCAGGACTCCACACTTGCCTTTGTTGAACACACCATGCAATACAACACATCCATACACCTTCTCTCTACACTGAACATATCCTGCTCATTTCTGAAAGCCTGTCAAAAGCCTCTGACAGCTCCTGTTCTGTAAAGTCCAATGTATTGCACTAGCTATAGAAACTCTAGAAAAACAAAGAAAACAAGAAGCCTTCCTATCAATTCAGCAAATTAAACTGATGTAGAGCATCTGAAAAATGCCAAAGTCAAAGGCGAGGACATTCTGTAGCCAAGAATAGGGAGAGGGAAGTGAGATCACTGCTTCCCAGCAGCATCAAGCTGTCATGTCAGCTGTCCAGGAAACACAAGCTTTAGTGTCATCTTGAAATTTAACATGCCAGTTCCAAGTCATTAACGGCAATAATAAATTATACTAGGTCCAGGTGAGAACTGTAGGAAGCAGGCAAAACCCAAAACCTGCATCTGAAATGTATCCAGGTTCTTGAGCTTGCCTCTGTGGCACGAAGGATAAAGAAGACCTAAAATGAGTTTTCAGCATCTTATTACAAAATCTGCTGTTAAGAAGTATCACAGGCAATGCTATTTTCATTTTCCAAAGCAGTTTATATTTTTAAATAAATCTCTCACAATCCTATACACAAGAAAAGCATATCCTAGTGAGAATGACACCCTTAGATCCTTGGGAGCTCTTACATTCTGGGTCATCAGGAAGCATCGAGGTGAAGCAGCTATGTAGGATTTAGGCACTTAGAGGAATGAAAGACTCAGGTAGTGCCAATCAGGAAGGAAATTTGCCTGGATAGGCTTGAAGAGTTTGTTTGTAGGTTTCCCTTACACCTGTAGAATGCTGTAGGAAGACCCAGCTGTGATGTCCATAATTGACTTTTTATTAGCATTGATCCCCAAAACTCAGATTTGCTGAGAGATGTGGATCAGAAGCAAACTTTTCCTGAAATCTAGAAGATCTGTCACGCTTGATTACAAGAAAGTAGTTTTGACAGCCTGGGAAATAATGGAAACAGAGAGGCAACATTACCTCTGCCAAAGCAATCTACTGAACTTCAGCCTGCCTTGTTCTTTGCTAACACTATCTGAACATGTTCTTTCCTTCCATGAATTCCTGTGGCTCCCAACTTCACCACAAAATGAAGGAAGCCAATCTCATTTTTCACGTACGAGACTGGCACACATACTTAGCACTCTGTTTCAAGGGAATCGTGGATTTTTAAGAGACTCCTGTTCCTCACACTTGAAGAAAAAAATCTCGTGCCTTCTCTTGTAAAGAATAAAGAATTTCCACCAGCACTGCAACCTCCTGCTTACCTGAAGTGCAAGAGGCTTCCACCTCACGTTCTTCAGAAGGGCAGGAGCAGAAACCAGAGTGTTCTGAGGACGTTTCTTCAAGGTTAAGATCACTCCGTTTGGGTCCTCCCGCAATGCATTTACCAGGTTCTTTAACTGCCAGCCAACCTAAGGAAAAAAAAAAAAAAACCATAATTGAATTTTGAAAGCTTTCTGTTTAACTTGAAATGTGCAGGAAGTCTTCTATTAACCGAAAAGCTCTTTTACAGCCTACTCTTTGCAAACATAAGCAGTTCTTAGAAACTGTGTCTGATTACTTCTGTTGGACTGAAATGATGCTGCTGAAGCTGGACTGTTTTTTTCCTTAGCTATGTCTCTCAGCAAAATCAGGCAGCGAACACTGTCTCTTTTTTTAATAATTTATGAGCTCACTGTACATTTTACATCAAATAATGAGGACTAGAAGTCATGAAATTATTTCAGTCTGGATCTTGAGCTCCACTGTTGTGGAGGAAGACAGACTGCTGTAACATGTAGGTAGCAGCTTTAAGATCCTAACTGAAGATAAATGATCATTTACCTGATTTATCCTTACAGCTCCTTGACACAGCTGAGTAATTCAAGGTGCTATAAATAGTAAACACAGCCATAAAGCAGAACATCACTAGTACTAAAAGAATTTTATATGTGCCTCTCACAAAAAGCTACTTAAGAGACTTTCCTTAGTATTCTTGATTATCTAAATATGAATTTCCCATTAACTGTTTATACACAAAAACAGAAAATGTATTTTCATGGGATTTAAGAACAACAACAAAAAAGAATGTTTACCCCATCCTATTATCCTGATGACTTGAAATGGTTCTAAAACTGAATAATAGCATAAATGACAGCACATAAAGATGTTTATGATAGAAGTAGTTTCTTAAGCATTTAAGTATGTGTAAGAATTTATGTTGCTGAATTTCCACCTGGAAAAAAGTGGGGGGGGGGGGG
>WBNM01014002.1:230431-245875 GCA_013399055.1 Ramphastos sulfuratus
AAAAAAAAAAAAAATCACAGTTTTCTAAACTTCAGCCTATCTTTCTTCCAAGTTACAGCACTGAAATCGGTGTGATTGTGATAGTTTAAGTAAGGGAATAAATTTGGCTCCATTTAGCAGTCCTTTTGCCCTTCCTCTATGCAGCTGATGTATTAACTTGTTCGCCATGAATAAAAGAAATCCCTACCAGTTACCACTTCACAGTGAATTATCATTAAAGTTGGCTTGCCCTATTTCCTGAGCAACATTATTATTGAAGAAGTTTCTTTAATATTGCAGCTTCAGAAACTGTTTCCTGAATAACAGCCAAATCAGTGCTGACAGACAGAGCTGTACTGCAGTGCTTATGAGGTTTGTTACCACTCCCTTCTGGAAACCTTTTTTTCTTTCTTTTTCTTTTTCCTTCCCCCCGCCCCCAGCCCTCAGTATCCTGGTGACCTGTTCTAAATAACCAGGCTCTCTCTCTCTTCCACTGATGTCAGGACAATGGGATGAATAAAGCAGACTCAGTCACTCACAACTAACCTTAGCCCTGGGTCCCAAAGGCTAAACTCTGCTTAGTCTCATCTTGTTATTTTCAGGATACATACCAAAGATCTTGCTGAAGTAATTCAAATTACAAGAACAAGGCTATCTAGGAAGGAGTTACTGGAAAGAGTAGCCACTTGCAAGTGACAGATGTGTTACTGGTTCACATTCAGCTGTGGGACACAGCAAGGCATTTGTAAGCACTCCTAGGGAAGAATGGAGGATTTTCCTAGCCTTATTTGCACGGTCTCCTGTTCACACATGGCTTCTGGAGTCGCCACTCAAGGACAGAGAATAGGTGCAGGATAGGCTCTCCACTTACCCTTTTAGATATTGCATCTAAAAAAATCATTACTTGAGTGAGTCAGGGCTCAGTTTGAACACTGCTGGTTACTCCTTACCCACAGTTCTAAGAGCAAAGCCTTATGGATCCAATCCTGCATGGAACATTTTCTGCAAAAGTCACCTTCTTTCACAGAAAAGCTACACCCCCAGCACCAATAAAAGTGCCTGCATTAAACTCTTCCCTCCATTTTCTGTTCCAGATGTGGCAGAATTTTACAGTAGTAATAAATGACCACAGTAAAAACCTGTCATAAATGTTATAACTACCACAAGTCTTAAGCCCTCGTTTAAGGCAGAACGACGGAACAGGAATTAGGATGCTGTGTTGGTAGAGACACAGCCTCACTGAAGTCTTGAAGTGAAGGTTTAAGAGTGAAAAACTGAGGCAATACAAGGGCAGTACTGCACAAGTATAAGCAAGCATTAAGGGCTGTTACATTTGCTGTGCTTTTTGACTATGTCTGACCTGTTGGAGTTCACTGCCATGCTTTACTCGCCCTTGCTCTCCTGACCAAAGTGAGCATTCCCACTCTATTGAAAAACAAGAGAAAAAAGAAAACTGAGGTGCTCAGAACCACAGCAGTCTACAGATGTCATTATATTAAATCAAGTTTAGTGTATAATGACTTCCTCTTAGAGGAAGAAGGAAAACAATAAAGTCAGCCCTTAAAAAAGGGCTTAAAAAAGAAGTTAAGATCTAACCTGTAAGGTTCCAGCTTGTCTCCACAGTGGGCCAAAGCCAGGATCCCAAGGGTGAACATTTGTCTTGGGCAGGACTGCAATGTGTTGTAATTCTAAAAAGGTTTTTAATAGCTTTTCTGTGTTGTATTCTATTCTTGATGTTGCTGTTCTGTTGAAAACTTTCTAAAAATACACTGGCCACAGGAAAGCAGAAAATGTTTGCAATGATGAACAGGCCACAGCCGAACAAACAGGAATGTGTCAACTTGCATTCCAAACTAACTCTTCTAGATTCTGCTCTCTTTAGAAAATGACAGAGGCTATGCATTTTATTTTTCTTCCTTGATTATAGAATTCAAATGAGCTATCTTTGATTTTTATAGATTGATATAATTTTCAGAGGGCTGAAATCTTTGGGATTCGATGAGCTCCTTTTAGAAAAGAATGATAAATAATTAAGTTTGTGATAAATTATTCCAATGAGAACCTTAATGACAAAACCATTAAATACCAAGATCTATTATAGAGAACAGGCCACAGTCATTACTAGTAGGCAATGATAAAATGCTCTGAGGAATTTGGACGTGTTATTATAAATTGTATTACTAAAAATATCTTTCAGAAAATAGAAGTCATTAGAGTGGGTTAAAATCCCAGTTAAAAACTGGTCCTTGAGAAAGATTTCAACATTCATTCCTTAAGAATCATTGTCTAATAGCAATTAGCAGTTTCTAGCTGTGGTAAGATGTATTCAGCAAAAGTGGATAGATGCCTATGTTCCTTTCTCTGTTTTTTCCCTGAAAATTCTGAGGATAAAGCAGCAGTATGGTTTCTCAGTTCCTTCACTGCCTTCCTTATCAAACACTTAACATCTGCCAGGACTCTGAAGACTGAGCATAGGAAAATAGAGAGTGCACCTCACAGAAGGGAGTTGGGTTACACCTTGTGCACATTCTACTCACTGCATCATATGCCAGCACTAATGGTACCAAAGATGGTAACTAAACAGGAGTTTAAGAACCACCATGTTTGGCATTTGATCTAGAGACCAGTGGTAGAAAATATTTCCTGTACAGCTAGAACATACCACCTGAAAACAAGGAATTCTGCTTTGGCTGCAGTAACCCTTACATGAACCAGGACAGATGTTTCCCCTCAAGGCTTTTGAAATACATAAGCAAAGCCATCTGGATGCTGACTTGAACCTCAAGAGTATGACCTCTCTTGGTATGTGCATTGAGAAAAGAAGGCTTGTGCAAACTCCACTTTTTGTTAGGGAAACAGACCATCATGCTTTTGTATTGTAAGTCTATAATTCCCTTTGCCTCATTATGGAATTAATTAAGGGAACTGGCTTGATTAACGTGGACATCAGAAATAATTATTAGACACAAGTGTGCTGGGAGATCCCTACTTTCTGTCACTATATAGGAAGCTCAGCATTAACACCTGTGGCTGATTCACTCCTATTAGTAGCCTAACTGTTACTAACAATAACAGATGATAGCAAAATAATGTTCTCTCATTATCTTGCAGAGTGATTTTCATTAACTAGTGGAGAAATACAGCAGGATCTGCTACTGGAATGCATCCATTACCAAGCCTTTTTGAAAGCACAGCCCTGAGAATGAGTAACATGTGGCAATTTGTTTGGAAACAGAATGACATCTTCTGGGGGAAGAAGTTGTAATTCTTATGACATTTTTTGTCTTTGCTTCTCCTACTTGTATTTCACAACACAAAATCTGCTGAAAAACAGATGGTGTGACCTGGCACTACATTTACAGATTTACCTCTCTCTGAAATGAGCTCTCATTAAGACTTAAATTTACAATTCAGGCAACATACACCTAGGATACTATTTGAATAAATATCTTAACAGGAATAAATTAGCTCTGAACTTATTTCATTGTGCCAGGGTTCTTGACACACTTAAATTGACAATGAACAGTATGGAAAGGTATTAGACTGCTGATCAGGTAGTTACAATCACAGAATGGTTTGGGTGGCAAAAGACCTTTAAAGCTCATCTAGGCCAATCTCCCTGCAATCAGCAAGGACATCTTCAACTAGAGCAGGTTGCTCAGAGTCCCATCCAACCTGACCTGGAGTGGAGTATCTATCACCTCCTTGGGCAACCTGGGTCAGTGTCTCACCATTCTCACGGTAAAAAACTTCTTCCTTCTATCTAGTCTGCATCTCCCTCTTTTAGTTCAAAACCATTGCCCCTTGTTCTGTCACAACAGGCTCTACTAAAAATTCTGTCCCTGTCTTTCCTATAAGCCTCCTGTAAGTACCAAAAGCTTAGCATTCTTCATTCCAAAGAATAACCTTATCCAGTAGGAAAATGCAACTACAGTAGTTAAACACAACAGCTGTTTAGAGATAACATAACATACACACTACAGTTGAAAACAAAACTGTTAGAACTGAAAGAGCCCTTCTAGGCTGCTCCACACATTTGCTTACTCTTCTATGTAGCTGCAGGCAACTATAACACAATCATTTTCATTAGTTCTTCAAACATCATCCTAGACAGACCTCTTAAGAAAGAGGAATTCTGTCTCAGACCTACCTGGCTGGGTTAAACAAATTGAAATCCTTATAACAGTTCTCTGTGGATGAGACAGATGATCCATTTTCTTTTTACCCACTACATTTATTTTAATGTTCATATGTAGCTCCATACTTTTGATGACTGTAAATGACCTGAACATCACACAGCATTTCAGACAAGATATTATCAATGTCAAGACAATGGCATTAAAAATGTATTTCTCTTGGAAACCTGTTCCTGATTAATTCCAAGTTCATCTCTGCCATTTTCAGTCACATCACCTCTATGGCGCTCAGTTGATTTGGGATTAATTACTACGTCCTGACTTTTGGAGTCTTGCCAGTTGCTCCTGAGTAACATCTAGCTTTCAACAGGAATTACTCTAAGTGTTATTACTGCTCTCTGTCCTTTTAAATGACCTTCAAATAATAAAAGAACACCTCAAACCCAAGAAGTTCTCATTTTTCTGAAGCCTGTTTGCCCACTTTATCGAACACTTTTCTATACAGAAGCAAGGAAAATATTTTACAGGCAGCTGGATTCTTCCAAGCACTTCCCTGAGCTACTTCTTGAACTGAGGGGCTCAGAACTGGATACAATATTCTGGCTGCGACCTCATCACAGTAGAGGAGAAGGAGAACCTCTCCTGACTTGCTAACCACACCCCTTCTAATACACCCCAGCATGCCATTGGCTTTCTTGGCCACAAGGGCACATTGCTTCTTTAGGGACTTGCCATTGATTGTTTCAGTCTTTTCAGGAAACTGAAACTGAACTGTCTACAACTACCTCAAGGGAGCTTGTAGCCAGGTGGGGTTGGGCTCTTCTCCCAAGCAACCAGCAACAAGGGGACACAGTCTGAAGTTGTGCCAGGGGAGGTTTAGGCTGGGTGTTAGAAGGAAGTTCTTGACAGGGAGAGTGATTGGCATTGGAATGGGCTGCCCAGGGAGGTGGTGGAGTCCCCTACCCTGGAGGTGTTGAAGCAAAGCCTGGCTGGGGCGCTTAGTGCCATGGTCTGGTTGATTGGCTAGGGCTGGGTGCTAGGTTGGGCTGGGTGAGCTTGGAGGTCTTTTCCAACCTGGTTGATTCTATGATTCTAAGCTGATAGGTAGAGGACTTGGCAGTAAATCATCCATCCCAAATATGTATGTACCTATATAGTTGTTACTGTGGGTTTTCTTCTCTTTGTTCTGTGTTCAGTACTAATGCCTCCTATGGAAAACTGCACAAAACAGGTGCTTGTTGGTTAGTGACTATCTCAGCTTTAACTTTCCTATTCTCACTGCATGACAGTTCCAATTCTTTGATTGAAGAGTCAGGTCTCAAAAAGTAATATTTGAAAAAAACCCCAAACCAAACCAAACCAAAACATGACAATATGACATCAACTATTTCATCTAGGCAGCAGAAAAGATACTATGCTTGGAATCTAGAGTGTAATTATTAATCTTGCACACAAATAAATGTGCAGTGGCACATCCAGCACTTCTGTATAATTTTATGAGAGGAAGTAAAAACCTTCAAGGCAGTGGCAGATCTGGAGGCTATTGTGACTGTAGGGAAAAATAAAGAGTTAGTGTGGCAGTAATTTAGAATGTATCACTTATTTTTAAAGTTTCTTATGCTGTTTTATTAAAATCTAATAAACAAGAAGGACAAGCAGTAAAGCAAATAAGGAAATGGGATAATGATTAAATGATCTTAACAGCCAGTGGTGAATTGCCTGGTTTAATTAATTTCTTGCTTAAAGTACTATTATTTTTCCTTTGATCATTGTAATTGTATTACAGAGTGTTCCTTGGTTAGACCAGATTCCACGTAGTAAATGTTTTACTTCTAACTTTCTCAATTGTTGCATTATATAATTTGCAAGCTGCTTTGGTTTGATACTTACTGAACTCTTTTGTATCTCTCAACTACATTGAGAAGTTGTTTGAAAAAGAAAGTAAACCAAGTGCTCTTGGTTTGTTAATATTTTTAATGTGTCTCAAATTATGACTTGCTTCAGGAAAAGGAAGAGTATGAAAACACCTCCCTCCTAACTATCTGGCACAGACAATTTTATATAAAATGAGTACACTAATTGCAGATAATAGCAATAATCTGGAAAATATACAGCCCAAATATTTAAGTCACACCAATCCCAGAATCCTTAACTGTTTACATCCAGCAGTTCAATGGGACTGACTTTGTCAGGGTACTTAATCCTCTTGTTTAGCTACATAGCCCCAGAGGAGTGCCAGGCTGCTATCTGTGCTGACTCCACTCCAGGGTGGCGACAGGACAGCTATTTCCGAGTCTACCTCTTCTTAAACCTGTTTAAACATTTTCTCCTCTCTCAGTTTCAAAACAGGCAATGATTTTTCTCTTAAAATAGACTTCCTGGTAGAGTCAAATTGAAATTGAGGTTTGGTTTTTAAAGGAAAAAAAAAAAAAAAGTCAAAGCATCCTCTCAGTATCCTTTTAAAAACAAACAGAAGCCCTTAAAAAAGGGAAACTTTATTGTACACTCCTTTGTACTCTTTCAGCACAGGAGTACTGCCCTATCCATGAATGAAGCTTTCACTGGACAAGTCAGTAACTTGGTGTTAAATATGCCAAGTATTACAGCTGGGAATGTAAAGAGGGAGGGTCATGCAGTATGATAACAAATGGGAAGTGCTTCACATTTTTTTTTTTTTGGTCAGATAGATAAAAGAGAGGTAATTTGTTTGCATCCCCAAAATGAAACAAAAATCCCCTAAAATGAAACAAAAGCTGCTGTTCAATATAATACATAAAAATATATAACAAGATCAAAGGGCTGGAAGCTTGTGTCAAACAAACAAGGACTACAAATAATTTTTTTCCCCCCTCATCTAGAGGAATGATTAACTACCAGAAGAATTTATCACAGGTTGTGGGAACATCAATGAAAGTTTTACAATTCAGGTGATCTCATTAAATGAGTGATCTCATTAATGAGTGAATTTATCTAGAAAATAAACTGGCCTAGTTCAGTCAAATTGAGATTAAATGATGCCAGGAGTGAGTTACAGAATTGGAATCGATTAAAAAAGATCCATACTTTCTCCAATCAGGAAAGGATTTTCATACAAAATGACTGGATCTAAGTCATCTTCAAGGCAGCCTCTTACAAAGCATTGTCTTCAATGGGATTTACATTTGAGAGACTACCAAGATCCAACAGCAACTTCAGCCTTACAGAAATGTCTTTGTTAGGACAACAAAGAGAAAACCTGCTGGGTGCAGAATCGCTGAAGCATACAAATATCTGCAGAAAACTTTTCTGCACCTTTGCATTGTATGACCTAACCTGTGTATACATTTAATGAAATCATGGAGTCTCCCTTACCAATGAACAGGTAAAAGGAGGAATAAGAAATAACACTGACACCTATATTTTTATCTCCTAGGCTTTAAACACTTTGAGTACGGAAAATGAACATGATACTAAATGAAGTAATTTGCCTCCTCACAGGGCAATGCTAAATGCTTCATATAAAATAAATCCAACACAATCATTACTGGTTATAAATCAATGGGAGTGAAAGGAACGAAGATGTGGCATTTAACCTTAAGAAGTAGATGAAATATTGAAAGGAAGAATGAGGAAGAATGAGGGATAAAGAAGCATTTAATCTCCAGTCCAGAAATCAAACTGCTGGCACAAACGGCATACAAACTGCCAGGCAAGAAAAGGACTGCACGATATGGAGGAGAAGTGAGAAGCACAGAGCAGCTGAACAAGCATATTTTGGCTGGGTATACTTTCAGACTGCTGTGTGTTTTCCTGCTTCATAGTTTTATTTCTAGTGATGCCTGCTTTTTGGTAAGCTGTGGAGTCACAAGTGGTACGAGGAAGTGTAGACAGAGTTCGGGGGAGGACCCTGTGCAGGCACAAATCCACACTCCTCTACTTGGTGAGCGAGACAGGTGACTGCTGTGGAAAAGCTGTAAGATCATCATGTGAATATACAAACCTTCCTCATGTAAGGTTATTTGACTACTTGCTCATCACTAAATTTCAGGTGGCTTACACCTGAATTTATGAGCTGGTCTTGCTAGTTTTAAAATATTGATTACACATAAATTTAATGAGCCTTTGAATTATTCTTGTCCACTAATGGAAATAATAAATATGATATTGATCATCACAACTTGTGGTAGCTTGGGTGAAGAAGGAACACAACTGAGTGTAGTTTGCAGCAAAACGTAGCAGTAGTGACTTAAAGGGCACACTTAAAGATCAAAGGCATACTTAAAACATTAAAACTTCCAGTCCATGAAGGGAAGAGGGTTGGGGCATAGAACTCTGAAGCAGAGCTCAAGTACTGCAGTACCTGAGCTCAGCAGACACTTCTGCACTCACATGCTTATGTGGTTTTACACAGATTAATAGTTTCAGTAACTTTATAAAACTGCTGACCTGCTTAAGAATCTACATGTAAGAATGCACAAAAGCAGATCTGACAGATTTCTATCAAGGCTTTAAGCATCTTCATGGCTTTTTTACCCTCAACAGATCCAGACTGTGGCTGTTAGAATAGTTCTGCATTTTTAATTTGAATCCTGTATGAGGCAGAATGCAAAACGCTGTTTAAGAGAGTAAGTCAGAGTAGGTGGCATATCCAGAATGACAACTCTCAGAACTCCACTTAAATACTCTGGGATCTCCTTAAAGAGTATGAGGTTGAACAGCAACCATGCAAAATGTACATTTGGCTTAGCCCTTCTGGCTGGTTACTGACTCAACTTCACAGAATCATAGAAACACAGAACCATAGAATGTCTTAAGTTGGAAGGGACCTTGGAGATCATCTATGCCAACCTCTCTGCCATGGGCAGGGACACCTCTCAACTACACTCAACTGCTCATGGCCTCATCCAGCCTGGCCTTGAGCACCTCCAGGGAGAAGGCATCTGCAACCTTCCTGGGCAACCTGTTCCAGAGTCTCACCAACTTGTGCCTTTTCTTATTATGCATAAATTATGCTATTTTAAAAGATTAATTGATAATTCATCTTGGCAAAGTTACTGTCTAAGAAGAGTTATTACTGTATCAGCAGTGGGAATAGGCAAAGCCTGCAGAATATTCAGAATACTTACCACAGTTTGATGATTGACCTGGATCACCTCATCACCAGCATGGATTTTCTTACATTGGTCAGCAGGAGACTAAGGACAAGATAAAATAATTCTCTTTAGATCAGGGGCATGGAGGGGAAAGGGAGGAGTGGGAATTAAGAGAGTGAATGTTCAAGAGGGGAAGAAAACTGTGCCAAAAGTATTATTGATAGGAAATAATAATTGGTCATATTGAAAAAAAAAAAAGTATTTGTAAGATGATTTTTTTTTTTCTGTTTACAAATGGCAATTTAATGAAGTAATGTAGAACCTCACTTCCAGTTGTGGTGAACAACCTTTCTGGCTGGTTGAACTATCCTGCCTTCATTAACTCTCTCTACCTCTCAGTCACAATCTTGCTGGGAATACATTGGGTGAATTTACATCACACAGAAGTAAGCTTACTGCATGGCCAGGGACAGGGACACAGTAGAAGACATCAGGAATCATTCAATCAGTAAGAAAAAAAAAATCCAGCAGGGCAAACAGCCAATATCTGACAGAGTGGTCGAAGTGGTTACAGGTGCTGCTCCAAGCACAGCTTTTACCTTGAGCCTACTGTTATTTTATCATCCCTAATCTTGCTCTGCCCAACCTTCCCAACAGGAGCCACACTCCTACTCCTCACCTCCACGATCTTTGCTTGTTCTTTCATAAGGACTTCTGTGAACATATTTGTATGAATACAAACTTGATCACTTTGTGAATAGAAGATAAGCAGGAAACTGAAATAAAGCACTCAAAGTTCAATTTCAGTAGATAGTAGTTGGAAAAGGAAAGGCCTGGTTCTTTCTCTTTTTAGCTCCTTGCCTGGCTTTGATGAGGCTGAGCTAATTATTATCTTTTAAAATGAAACATTAGCTCTGAGGTCAATTATCCCTTCAAAAGGAATGATAAATCAATTTGCTGAAATGTCAGAAATTAAAGGTCTTTGAAGATGATTTATCAGCACATGTGATTACACTTCTAACAAAAACAAAAAAGCAACTTCTTATGATGTGTGCCTTATCAAAAAGTTTTGACATCTAAAGTTTAGTTAAAAATGTGAGTGGCTGACAATTTAGTGACTCCTCCTGTGGATTACAAAGATGTAAATATTTCCCCCACAAACTGCATTTTATTTCTAACATGAATTAGCAGCAGAGTAAAAAAGTGGGTTAATTGCACCATGAGTAATTCAATCTATGACTGAAATCCGTTGCCACACAATCAAGATGGATCATTCATAAGTTTCAGGACCCAAGACACACGGAGTCAATTTGAGGCCTCTAAATGCTGTCAACGATGTTAATAAGCAAACCCATTTTAAGTTTAATTTGCATTAGCCTTGTCTTTACAAACAGTGACAGAGAAATCATCAGCTTGCCATGGGTTTGCACTGTCTAAAATCTGAGTGGCAACAGCTGCATGATGCAACACTACTCAAAGCAGAACAAAATGGCACAAGTGGAGCTTACTCATCTAGGCCACGGATGCAGGCCAGAAGGATTTACGTCTTGCGCTAGCTGCATGGAGCTGGTTTTATGTTCCTTGGGTGTCAGCATTACGTAACTGCAGTGTTCACAGGATCATCATAGAATGGCTCAGGCTGGAAGGGATCTTAGAGATCATCTACTCCAATCTCCCTGCCATGGGCAGGCATGCCTCTCGACTAGGCTTGGCTGCTCAAGGCCTCACTCAGCCTGGCCTTTGCACTGTATTAATAGTAATAACACCATAATAATGACACGACTTTAAAATATCTCAGCCTGTAATCCATCCAGCTACATGCTGTAGAACAGACCTAAAGCTGAAGGAAAAAAGTGTGACTAAAAGACCATACACAAACCAGAACGGATGGGCCTTGGTACGAAGCCTGTCAGAGGAATTAGATTGCAGCAGTTGAAGGCAATTTATTACTTTTAAAAAAAAATTGTAATTATAAATTACAAGTTAAGAAACAAGAAGGATATTTAGAATCTACCTCTTGATTCCTGCCACGCTGTTAAGACATCAGTGATCAGTCATACTGATTTGTGTGCTGTGGGTGCTTTGCCTAACACTTCAGGACTACAATGAAAATGCTAATTAATGATTTTTCTTCTTGGTCTCTTCTGTGTTTTTACTACAGGTGATGTAAAATATGAAAGTACAATGGTGCTTAACTCCACTTAATACAGTTCTTTCAGGAATGGTTATTTTCATAACAGTACTTTTATACTTCCTGGAATACTGTGTCCAGTGCCAGGCTCTACAGTTCAGGAGAGACAAGGATCTAATGGAGAGAGGCCAGTGGAGAGTCACAAGGAAAACTGCAGGATGTGAACACCTCTCCTATAAGGAAAGACTAAGAGACCTGGGGCTGTTTAGTCTGGAGAAGGCTGCGAGGGGATCTTATCAACATCTGTAAGTATCTGAGGGGTGGGTGCCTAAGTGGAGGTGCCAGGCTCTTTTCTTCAACACTTCCAGGGGCAGTGACTCCGCTGCTTCCCTGGGCAGCCAGTCCCAACGCTGGCCAAGAGCTCCAAGTTTTTAGTAGGATAATATGATGTATGTACAGAAAAGATACAGGAAAAAGGGCTTTGGTTTCAAGCAAGTTTTGTTATTACATATTCTGTAGAGCAGATAGACAGAAAACACTTGCACACATGGTAAAGCAGCTTACATTTTCAGTTGTTCCCGTGATTACGTGCAGTCCATCATATGTCGATTTAATATACATCCCCTGAAAAAGAAGCAACAAAGGTAATTAATATTTGTAGGAAACAAATAAATGATGTTTGCATGATAATTAAAATATGCTTATTCCAGTTTAAGGGCCTAACATTAGAACAGACTGGAAGGCATCATGGTCAATTAACATTTGTAAATCTAAATTAAACAAATATGTATCCAGCCTCATCATAAACAGCAGATTTTTCTCACTTAATGCTTCCTATTTTATTTATTCCAACAAAGCTTTTGGATCAAATTCAACACTGAATGTTAGCATTAAAAGCTCTTTCCTCTTCAGTACTTGAAATATTTATCATGACCTCTTTTTCTTACTAGTGACATAAAAGAAGGATCAAAACTGAAACCACGAAGAGGAATAGCCTTTAAACTTAAATGCCCTATCTTCAGAGAGTTACTGAGTCAATAAAAATGAATCCACAGTCTAACCAAGAAAATGCATGATCCAGTGCTCACATCACCAATTTATGGAGAAAAATGAGCTTGGTGAACAAACAGGAGCTTGGTAATTAGTCCAGCAAGAATAGTGCTTCAAGGATGCAAGGGACATGATACAGGGAGACAGCCTAAGTAGGTATCTATCTGGCTGCACACACGCACACACAGCGCCTTAAATGTCAGTGACACTCAATTGCCTGCATTCCTGCCTCTCGGGAGTAAGGTCATAGCATCACATCTCTGCATACACTGTGGCTATCCATCAAATTTTGAAATCTAATTAATCTAATTGGTACATTGTACTGCTGATTCATTATCCTCTCAATAATTCTGCATCACCTTGTGCTGTCAAAACAGAAGTTTAGAGCCCCCAGCAATGAGAAAGGACATTTTGTTCTCAGAAATCAATTTCAGAACACTGATGAAAATCTTCAGGCTTCACACAAAAAGAAAAGTATTACAAAGTTAAGATTGTGTGATTCTCTACAACCACCTAAATTGGAAGGGTAATAGGGAAGATGGAGCCAAATACTATTTGAAAGTGCACATTGAGAGGATAAGAAGAAAGGAGCACAAGTAGGAGCTCAATTCAAAAGAAAAAAACCCTGTAAATGAAAAAAAAAAAATCTGATTTTCCCATCAAGATGTTAAAACACTGAAACAGGTTGGCAAGCCAAGGCTGTGAAATCTCTGATTTGGAGATGATCAAGTCTTGATTGGACAAGGACATGAGATGAGGACATGAGTAACCTGTTGTAGCTGGATCTGCTTCGATTTTTCATCCTGGGAAAACCTGGCTTCTATCTTAAGGTAAACTAGTTCCATTTCACCAAGTTTAGCTTAATTTAAACCTTAAAAGTAAAGAGAGGCTAAAACTGATAAAGCCACTTAACTCTACTGCACAGGATAGTCCAGTTTAGATTTTGCTCACTGTGCCTACTTGTTCCCTTGAATGAAACTACTTTATAAGCTATTTCATTTGTAAATAACGAAGATGTACAAATTAAGTCTTGAAAGTCTTGAAACCACTTTCATAAAATGTGGTTAGTTGGAAGAAAGAAGTGTCTGAGGAGTTTGCCACTACTTCCTTCTAGAGTCAGTGTTCTTTGTTGCCTCTGTGTTACCTTCAGCTGTTCCTGACAAACATGTGATTCCCTTTCTCTTTGCCAGCTGAAAGCCATAACAAGAGCACTAAACCCTGAAAAACCTGAAGGTTCTCATCGACAGTAGACGTTGAGTCTCCATTAAAAACCTTAAATAGGCATTTAAATCCCTCTAGTATGTGTTATGCTGGATGGCCAGAGTCAACTTCTAGCCAGAAAGTTACACAACCTGCTGCATCTGTCAGAGGTTGTTATTTTAACACATAGTAGAATTCAGTAACACATTTCCAGCCACACTTTCAATATCAAATTTCATATCACAGTTCTAGCATCCTACTTGTTTTAACAAGATTCATTCCCCACTTAACCAGCTGGCAGACTAAGATTTTTAAAGCCAAAGGAGAACATAGTGGCTAAACTTTTCACTACATTTCATGACATATTTCTTGATGAAGTTTTCAGCCTCCTGGTAAGCTATGTGTATTTTTGGAGAATGTTAAATTAGTATTTTACCTCTCAACATATGCCAACTGAGAGGCATAAAATCTGACTAATCACTAAGAATTGCTCAACATTCTTCTATCTTCTCTTTCATCTTAACTATTAATCCTTAAGAGCAAAATATATAAAAAACTATTTTGGTGTTTGACTCAGCCTTCGAATTATCCTACACAGAGCTTTCATCCTTATTTTCCCAATGAAGAAATAATGAGAGAGGTTCCTTGTTGACCATTACAGCAGCACTGTATCTGCTTGAGATACCATAGAATCATAGGATGGCTTAGGATAGAAAGGACTTCAGAGATCATTTACTCTAACCTCCCCACCATGGTCAGGGACACCTCTCCACTAGCCTGCTCAAGGTCTCCTCCAACCTGGCCTTGCACATGCCCTGGTAGGAGGCAGCCACAACCTCCCTGGGCAACCTATTTCAGAGTTTCACCACTCTCTTACTGAAGAACTTCTTAAGATCAAGTCTAAACCTACTCTGCCTCAGCTTCAAACCATTCCCCCTTGTCCTGTCTCTGGACATCTTTATGAAAAGTCCCTCTGCATCCTTCCTGCAGGATCCCTTCAGGTACTGGAAGGCAGCTCCAAGGTCACCCCAGAGTTTTTTCTTCCCCAGGCTGAACACCCCTAGCTCCCTCAGCCTGTCCTCACAGCAGAGGTGCTTCAGCCCTTGGCCCTCTTCTGAACTTGCTTCAACAGCTCTGTGTCCTTCTTTTGATGGAGGCAGTAGGACTTGAGACCCTTGAAAGGCTACATTCTATCTAAAAAATGTAACACCTGGAATATTCATTTTATATTTTCTATAGTTGAATACAAGGTATTTTATACATAACATATTTTTACATCCTATCATATAGAATATCATAGCTCCAAAAATATTTTTCCAATGGGGAGGAAGTCATTCAGTCTGTGTCATCTATTCTAGAAGCCAGATGTGTCTCTGCTTCAAATCACATTTTTTCCCCCTGTCCTTGATATGCTGTCACCCCTTGCCTGTCCTTTCACAGCAGCTAATGCAGTGTGTAACCCAGGTGTACAGTTCAATCCAGCTCTCCACTGCCTTCTGTAGTAGGAAGATTTGGAACAATTTACAGACAATTTATCCTTCAACACAAGAAGACACTGACACTTACAAAAATATTATTTCTAAAGGGGCAATCTATGTCAGCCCTACTTTACTGACTGGTGTGCTTCAACCCCACTCCAACCTAATTTTCCTTTTTAAAGCCAGCATTAGTAAAAAGAAGGACTTGAATCTCCAGGCACATTTTAAGTAATACAGGCAGAGGTTAGCAGGACCCCTCAAAAGTTAAAATGTCATATGTGTGTCTATATATATGTGTGTATATATATATGTGTGTGTGTAAATAAATAAATAAATAAACAAATTAACAAGTAAATAAATATGTATATATAGAATAGAATCAAGCAGGTTGGAAGAGA